>CM040438.1:26586225-26655229 GCA_022702705.1 Papilionanthe hookeriana x Papilionanthe teres
CATGATTAAATCATCAAAATCATTTTATCACTAAATTATTTTTAATCAGTGATGTTCTCCCACTTTCCCTCTAATAAATTCCAAGTAAAAAAAAATTATAGTGCTGGGTAGCCCCCACTGAGTGCAGCTGCACCCCACTATGAAGCACCGGGGGCACCATTCCAAACACTAGGGTGTAGGGGAACCATTCCAAACACTAGGGTGCGGGGGCACCATTCCAAACACTAGGGTGCTTTGATCACTCCAATTAGGCTCCACATATAAAAACCTCTTACTTAGAGACTCGTTGCAACAAATTAATATCCTTTATATATGTATTATCTTCATAGTAATGTATTGTGGTATGGCTCAACTTTGATCTCAGCCTTTATAAACTCCAATTAAACCAAATACTAGTTTCAGCTTCTCAATTCTGACAATCTTAGTCAAGATAATTGATGATCTTTTTAGATAAAATGAATGAAACAATACTTTAGCTGAATGTGATTCATCCTGACATGAAACACGACATTTTTAACTAGTTAAATAACACTCATAGTGTCACTATGGAACTTTTAATTCCCTTATACTTTTCTCAAGTCTTTTATAAATTCTTATGGCCAAATCATTTTCTTGGTAGTCTCAGTGATAACAATATATGTAGTTTCTATAGTCGCAGTGCAGCAAGCTTCTATAATTTGGAAACCCAACTCATGGACGTGTTCCTCAAAGTGAAGATAACCTATTGTGTTTCTTATGCCATCAATATCTCTTGTTGGATTTAATCTGCACATTCATATAGATCAATTCTTGCACTTTTAAAATAAAGCATTTTATTGATTTTTCCTCTCAAGTATATGAGAATCTACTTTGCCGACTCTCAATGATATTTTAATATTACTCATAAGCCTATTAATTGTTCTCACTACATGTGAAAATTTGACCTTTTACATATTATCATATACATTAACTTTCAACATCTGAAGCATAGGGTATTCTTCTCATTTGTGCTTACTCTACTTCATACTTCAATGATTGTTCCTTTGATATAGTTTAAAATGATTACCTAAAGTGGAGTAACTGGTCTTAATTTAATCCTATTGAATTTTTTAAGACCTTCTAAATATATTCTATTTGAGACTACTTTAGTCTACTTGAACTAATGTTCATATTCATTCTCTACAGAGGATCTTATTAGTTCGACCTAAATCAGTCATTTTAAACTCTCTTAATAATTTCTTTTTTAAGTCTCAGATGTTGTTCAAATATGTTCATATAATTAATGTGTCATTTATATATAAGAAAATACCATATAACAATCATTAAAATGTTTGTTGAAGCAACACTGATCTATTTGGAATTTCATATACCCATTATCTAACACGAAACCTCTTCTACACCACTATCTTAGAACCTACTTCAAATCATAAAGGCTCTCCTTCATATTATAGACCATATATTCTCATTCTGAAACTTTAAATTTTCATGGTTGTGTCATATATAGTTCCTCTTTGAAGTCACCATAAAAGAAAGACGTCTTCTCATCCATCTGCTATAGATGTAAGTCTTCCTCTGCTACCAAGATCAGCTTAACTTTGATAATTATCATATTCACTACAAAATAAAATATCTCATTATAGTTCATTCATTCCTTATAACTATCAAACTCACACAACTTTGGTAACTAATCACTTCACTCACTCATCCACTCTCTCCACTCCCTTACTTAATCACTCACCCACTTCCCCACTAGTATGGCCAACCATATGGGGTTTGACCAACCGTCATCATACCTTAAATCACCCATCACATTTTGTCTTACACAAACAAACATATGCACATGCCTATTACACAACTTACAAAAAATACATAAAATAAATACAATATAACTTAAATACGTGTGGAATACATGATACTACTTTTTTTTAATTATGATTTATTTGGCTCATGGTAATTGGTCTACCCTGTGCGAAGCATCTCTCTTAGATTATTCTCTTGTAATGGGTCCCCACATGGTGCTTATGGGCTCCACCTTAGGCTCATCTTCTGTGCTTGTGGGCTCTATCTTGGATCCATCTCATATACCTATGGGCTCCACTTTGGGTCAACTCCTATGGTTGTGAGTCCCACCTTGAAGTCAACATTATCCATCACATTCATCGCAAATAAAATTTTTTGTAATGGTTTCTTTATTTTCTTAAGGAGCGAATGAGTTTGTGATACTAATCATCAGTGGCAAGGGAAAGGTCTAGATATGATTGTGCATTGATTGAGTGTTGAATCATATATATATATATATATATATATATATATATATATATATATATATATATCTTTTTTTTTTCCTTTAATTGGTTTTTATATTCCAATGCATTGCCATTAATGGTGAATATTCCACTATATGCTCTTATGATTTTGTGCGAAATAAATATATTCAGTTGTTTTTAAAGTTAATATTTTAAAAACATAATATAAATATACTTACATCATAATCATATCTTTTTTGATATTTATTTTATGCATTTAATATTTAAGTGACTTGATTATCATTTATTGAGTAGTTTGGTCAATTTATTAATTTTAAACTCATGAGCTTGAACAATCACTCAAAAGTTATGTTATATAAGCTACACTAATGTTCACTAGTATGGTATTGTATTAGCAACAGTACATTACTTTAGCACAAATTAATTTATGATGATATTATTAAATGATGTCATTTACATTTTTTCTATAACACATTTACTTTGATGTTAACAATGTTTAGCTTGTACAAATTATATATGCTCAAACTTGAACATTTTCATGTATTTCATGATTTAATTTTAAATTACTAGAATTTCGTAAAGAAATTCTAAAGTGCCTTCAAAAGCAAGTGCAACTCCCATTTGCATTATATATATATATATATATATATATATATATATATATATATATATATATATATATATATATATATATATTAGTTTTCTTAATTTTCGTTGTAATTAAAAAATTTTGGTTGTTATGGTGTTGACCTCATTTTAGTGAGGTCTAGCTTCTTCTCTTAGGATTTAAGATCTAGCCTTAGGATTCTCCCTTCGACTATCTTAGAGCTTTAGTAGTGGGACCCACTTCATTTTATAAGTTCGAACCACCTATTTACTCGTTTTGAAGTTCTACATGTATGATTCTTGACCTCTAACATTTAGAAAGTTGAAACTAACATGACACAACTCCAAATGAGTCTCCATAAGACCATTAAGCCCTAGGGTTGCCTTGTGCATAATTCACACCTTCCCACGCACGAACATCACAATTCGAACAGTCGACATGTTTAAATGTTGCAATTTGCCTCGCTCGCACTTTTATTGGCTTCATAATTGATTAAAACCATATTTAATATTTTTAAAAAGTTCGATCACGAGTTGAAATTTTGACGAAATTGAATTTGATGTATTTTTGACCCAATCATCGACGAGGTTGTCCGAACGATCCTGAATGACGAAACAGACCGCTCCGGTGTGTCTAGAACGTCAAAATTACCTAGAAAGAACATCCACTTCGATATGGTTTCATGCGGTGTAGAATTTTATCCGAATCGGCGAAATTTGAATAAAAAATTAATTTAAAATAAAAATGTGTGTGAAAAAAAAAATAAAACCTAAATCCATAACTTATGCTTCTCGCACCCACCTCCTCTTCCCTCTCACCACCCCTTCGGCCCGAGCAAAGCCATAGCCGAACTCCTCTCCCAATCTTGCGAAGCTTCCTCGAGGCCCCCCACTGAGAAAAAATATTACATCAGGACTCCGCACGTAGAGCTACGTGCGGAGTCCAGTAGGATCGCGCCACCTCGCGCACGAGTAAAAAAAAAATAACACGGGGAATATTCCGCTCGTGTTATTCATGTGTTATTCATGTGTTATTGTGTGTTATTCATGTGTTATTCTGTTATGAGAATATTTCCGATATTATAATAACACAGTAACACATGAATAACACATGAATAACACACAATAACACATGAATAACACGTGAATAACACATGAATAAAACGGGAGAATATTCCTCGTGTTATTCTGAATTTTTTCTTTTTTTTTCTCTCGCGCGCCAGGTGGCGCGATCCTATTGGACTCCACACGTAGCTCTACGTGCAAAGTCCTGATGTAATATTTTTTCCCCCACTAAAGCCCGAGCTAAAGCTTCCACCTACCCTCGCTATGCACTCTGCCGCCTTGCCCCCACTTTCCCTGCGCTTTCTACTCGCCTCTTCCACGCCTCTGCGATTCTTCTCGCTTCCTTCACTCGTCTCCTTCAGGCTTCGGCTCACCATAGGTAAGTGATGGTAAGCTCCTTCTCCTCCCCTTAGCTATACATTACCCCACTTGGGGTAGGGTTTTTTTTGCCGAACTTTTGAGGGGGGGAGATCTTGCCAAAATTCAGAGTTGTTGGTGGATCTTCCTTGCTTTACTAATTAGTGCTCTCCTATCTTTCTCAATCATTCAAAATCTTCGATTTTCCGAGCACTTGGGGTAACAGATTTCTTCCCTTCCTTAACAGTTGTTATAAGCTACAATTTCTTGAGATTAATATAGAAAGATTGTTGGATTAGGATTGTTCATGAGCAATCTTGGGCTTATTTTCCTTACTTCAATCAGTCAAAGTTTGAAACAAATGCACTTAGACTAGTTATTTTAGATGGTACTTATGTTTGGATGAGGGGCTCGAATGTCCATTTACAATATACTTGATGGTACCAAATGTGTCAATTTGGCTTGAGAAGTTTATTGTGCAACATCTTTCTAAATCTCATAAACTCCCTCATTTTTTTTTACATACATAAATTAGAGGAGTTGGGTTTTAATTCTTACAAATGCTCATTTCTATTTCGGCAAGATTTATGTGAATAATTACTTGTGGAATCTTGTTTTCATGTGGTACTTGGCTATGGAATGCACTGTCGGTCGTTTTGAAATTTTCTTCTTCTTTTGAAAAAAAAATGTTTTTTTTTGTGTTTTGTTTTGAAAAGGGTTTTAAATTTATAAAATTGAAATTTAATTTAATTTTATATATATATATATATATATATATATATATATATATATATGGATTTTGAAATTAATATTTTGAAGAATACAAAATCAAACCGATCTCGTATAAATAATAGTTTAAATAATCAAGCATTTCACTGTAAGACATGTATTTATCCCGAAGAATAAGTACATGGCTTGAGGCAAAGCTTGATCAAATAAACTAAAAAATTTATGACATCCGTTTAATCTGTGAACCATTTTTAACCGACAATTTTCCCTATTTAATATGAAGAAATTAGATAGGGTTATATTAATCTGAGGTCTTTAAGTTTCCTATAAGGGCAAGCCCCTATTGCTAATTACATCTTAGATAACCGAAGTCATTAAGAAAACTCTTGATATAGATCAGGAAATATTTATTCATGACTTCCAAAGGTAATGTTTCTAAAGAAAATATGATAGTCCGAAATTCAATAGGTGAATGGCTTGAATTTTAGAACATTTTATTTTATCAGAATCCAAATGAGAGAAGGCTAGGGGAAGAACATAGATTCGAGGGAAACATTGATCTCCTCCCAAACTATCATATAGTTTGGCTTTAAATCTTGGGAATGAATTTTTTTTTTAATTACAATTCTGCCAATTAATTATATGGATGACATTTGCATAATATCTGATTATGCAAACAACCTGAAAGATGGGAGGGTTTACGTCGTACCGGATGATAACCTCAGAATCCTAAAGCGAATTAGGGCTTATATTGCACAACAGAATTGTGCAAAGGCCTAAAGGAAATGTGAGGATTTTTGATGCACTAGGCAAGCTACCTTGAAGTCCTATGACTTGTTGTTTTAATTTCTAAGGAAATGTTTTGCTGATGTAGACAAGTTTTGCTGTTGAAAATGGTCGTACTGCCTACTATGCATGCTCCAAGCTCCTTGTCATAGCAGGCTTAGTTTAAAGAAATGTCAATTGAGGAGAAGAGAGAATTGTCATGTTTTAGAAATATTTAAATCGAGGTGTCTTAATATTTTGTTAGAGGAATATTAAAGTTGATTATAACAACACCGGTTAAGATCCCACAATTCCATCATCTCGACACCGCTATTTTCTATCGAATTTACTTAGTCCAAATGAATTTACTAAACTCAACTTAATGAGTTCCATACTTTCATTTAGACCATGGAAAAACCCTGTTAGCAACACGTGGGTTACCTCCTCCAAGGAATTCCCGATCATCCAACAAGACGTTTTAATTTAGTTGTAATTGTAGTTTTTGTTTTGTTTATGATTAAATTTTGAGTTGTTTTATATTTTGAATGTTGTGACGATGAATTTTATCTTGTTTTGATTTTTAATTTAGTTTTGGTTTTGTGGCTATCCTAAAAGTTTGATTTTCATGTAGAGTGAAATTATTGTTTATCATGCAAGTTGCAAGAAAATTAAAGCGCAGTAAAGAATACACGGGAAAAGAAAGCGTTGTAAACTTATAAAAGTGTATCTGGCGAGTCTTCTCGTTTCTCCACCTAAAAAATTTAATATTCTTTGCAATAAACAATTTATATTTGCAGGGAAGTAAAACCTTATGGATATGTTCGTCACAGGCCTACCAAGTTCCAGGTAATAACTCGGTGAACCCCTATTCATTTATGAGATATTTTCATTTAATAAATATGATCGATGCAGTAGTCCTACAAGGTGTCCAAAAGACTTGTGAAGAGCCTCTAGGAGATACCTAGATGCTTCACAATTCTTTTGAGCTTACTTGAGATCATTTTGAACCTATCATAATTATCAAATAATTTATCTATTTTATAACCTTATGCTCGTTGAGTTGGTGTTTTTAATTAACCCGAAAGACAGGGTAATTATCATTTGTTATTTCATTTAGAGATTATGTGGGTGAAAAGCCCCTTTAGACAAAGTTAACTTGTTTGGAAAAATTAGCCAATTAATTTCATAACTGAGCTTGTAGTATTTTCAGGTGTTTAAAATTTGACTGTGTTTGCTTTTCTAAACTTCATTTTAGCAAGATTGATTAAGCCTAGCTCACTACTAAGCCCTTAGAATTTTCATGGATACATTCATAATTATTTCAAGAAAAAGGAGTTAAAAGAGTTTAATCAATTTTATCAAAATATTGGGCTATCATTTAATATATCAAATAAGGGTGTGAATTAGTGGATTATTAACCTCAAAGATTAACCCCTAACCTTAATGATCATTTTGTTTAATTATCCTCCAAATTAAAACTAATTAGGAAAATCTAAACATTTAGTTCTAATATGACAAAATTGAAGTCGGTTTCTACCATTTGTCTCTTTAATGTTCAAACATCCAAACATATCATTTAGGATCATTAATTGCCCATTTTACCCTTTGATTAAGCCTAAATATTAATTAAGGCTAAAAACCTTAAAATTACAACTTTGCCCTTGGGGCCTTGTCACTTCATAATTCCTTAATTCAATTCAAATGACTTTGAAACTTTTATATTACCTCATTAATGAGCTAATTATAACATCAGAGGAGAAAATGTGATTTTTCTAATTTTAATTTAATTTATATATTTATTTTAATGCAAACATAGAGATTTTTAGTGAAAATTCAATAACTTGATAAAACAAAATATTTTACTTTGAAATTTTTACTGGAGGTAAACTTAGACCAAAAGACCACTTGGACCAAATTTCATGATTTTTTGAAGTTTATTTTAATTATTAGAATTATTTTAATTTATGGAGTTTTAATTAATTATAAAATATTTTAAAAGTTGAAAAATTCAATTATATATTTTTTTCAAAAATCTCTCTAAAGTCAGGAAACCCAGAGAAATAAATTTCATATCTTTCTAATTTTTATTTTAATTTTTAGAATTATTTTAGTGCAAAGTAAGGAAATTTATTTTTTAGCCTTTTAAAAATTCATTTATGCATTTAAAAATTAATATCTTGACTTAGGGACTTAGGAAAATCATGAGGATAGTTCCTAAGTGATTAGGAGACAAAATGTGACAATTTGATGAGTTTTAATATGTTTGTGATTTTTAATACTATTTAATTATTTAATTATTAAAATACGATTAAAAATGAAAATTTTATAAAAATTCCAATTTTATTTTTAAAAATTCTTCTGATCACAGAGAACTCTCAAAACCAATTTTATAATGTTTTTAGTTATGTTTAATTATTAAAATTCATTTAAGTTCCAAAAATGTCATTGAACTTAGAAAAATCATTTAACTTATTAAATTAATTTTAAATGACTTCAAAATTTTTAGGGGAATTCCTCTGTGCCTGAAGCACAGTGGAGTATCATTTTTAGATTATTTTATTTTTTATTTTGTCTTAATAGTTCAAGAGTTTATTTTAAGTCAAGGTGGTGATTAGTGCATATCTTAGTAATTTAGCCCATGAAATAATTATCATAGGGTCCTCTGATCATAAGAGACCTGCCAAAATTTACTTTGTATTTTTCTGATTATTATTTTAATTATTAAAATTTTTATACCAAAGCAGACACAATAATTTAAAAAACAGGGATCTCCTCACGGGATCCCCCCTGACTTTGGAAAAATCAGGGAAGATACCTTATGATAGATAGAACAAGACCCTCAAAGCTCAAGCCATGGTGAAATGTTTAGGCCAGTGGAGAATTAAAAGACTGAAATCAGTATTTAAATCATTAAAAATAAAATATGCATAAAAAAATTTCAAACCATTTCCACATTGTTCTCCTCTGTTCACCGAGCAACAGGGTAATTTTCTTTTATTTTTTTTATTTTTCTAGGCTAAGCTATAGATTTTTAAAGTTATGGTAATTTAAATAATTCATAAAATAAAGATTTTCCTACTTAACCATGCGATGCTGACTGGATCCTCGGCAGCTCCGAAAGACCACGCGACACACTCCTATTCGACGCCGTCATCTGATTAGATATCCACGCGCCTGCGCTTTATGTATCTGATCTCGGTCTGACTCAATCTTGGACGTCCAAGCATTACACGCGCGATCCGAAGGTGCTCTTGCATCGTCCTCGACTGGTTCATCCCGAGAGCTGTCTACACTAAAACCCTAATATCTCACTCGTTACTCAACTAAATCACACGGGGTTTGATCCTATGGACTCGTCTAAGCATGACAAACATATCCACACGACTAATCACAGTTTAAATTAACCCTAATTACATGGGGAATCCAGAGAAGCTCGGGAAGAAGAAGGAGGCCATATCTTGGCTCTAAGAAGTGAATCTTCAATTAGAGATGCTCTACACCTTCGTTGGAGTCCTAGGAGCTCAGGGATGAAGCCTCTTGCTCTGGTGAATTGCCTAGGTATGAAAGTAACCAGGCCTGATTTCGAGCTTTGATGGAAGTCTGGTGCAGAGGCCTTTTGTTATGGGGCTTTGATGGAGGATCTTCTTATTTCACTGCTGGGAAGGTGTGGGTACATTTAATTGAGATTTGGTACTGTGTGGAGGTGTATTGAAAAGTGTCCTGGTTTCCGGCCAAGTTTAAGCTCTGAAATTGAGCTTATGCAATGTGAACTAGAGGGGGAAAACAGCTGGAATGGTCTCAGGGAGGTCTGGAGAGGCTCTGGTGAGATTTTGACAGAGTTTCTTTAAGAAATTTTTAGCACCTTCTATTGGCCGTGAAGGGTGGTGGTGGCTTAAATAGCCATGGCTGGGGTGGCTGCTAGAGCTCCAATTCAGGTGCAAAGAGCTGCCTAGGTGGAGCGTAGAGGAGTTCTGGTGGCAATTTTGGGCTGAGCTGGCCATGGGGTGGAATTTATGTTTGGCCAAGGGGGAGGTGGCTCTCAGTTTTAGAATTTTCTGGACGCTAGGCCGGCTGGCCAGACCAGGGGAGGTTTCCAGGGGGTCAGGTGCACCAGTAGGCTAGCCATGAGTGCAATGGGTTTTAATGGTTAAGGCATTATGGAAAACATCCCTTAGATTTAACCATTTAAGGGAGGAGATCCCCTAGTTTAGGAGACCTTTGGTCCATGGATCCACTAGGGTGGGCTAGGTGGGTCTAGCCCAGTCCCTAGGGTCAACTTAGTGGCTGTGGAGGGATTGGTTTGGTCACATTTGGTTCAATTTGATTAACATGGGTAATGGGTTCATTGACCTTGGGTTCAAATTGGACTAACTTGGGTTTGAGCTTGAATGGAGCCCAAGTATCTTGAGCAACATTGTGTAGATGATTGTAATGAAGATTTTTCATGAAGACTTGGAGTGGTTTTGACGTCATTTGGGGGTTCAATTTGGTGGATTTTGGGATTTTTGGTCAATTTGGGCATGTTGGGCTAGACTTGGGTCTAGGTTGGGCTAAAATGGGGAATAGACCCAATTGAAGGTCCCAAATGGTATAGGGGAGTGTGATGAAGAGTTTGTAACATAAATAGGGTGCCAATTTGAAGTTTGGGTCAATCAATTTGAAATATTTTGGAGAAGGGTTCAAATTGAGCTAGATTTGGGGATTTTGGTTCAAATGGGTTTGAATGGGGCTAAGGTCCAAATTGGAGGCAATTGAATGTTGCATGTGGTTCATAGGAGTGTTATGAAGGGTTTAGGATTGAAACTTGGGGGAATTGGTTGACATTGGGTCAGTTTAGGGATTTTGGATCATTTAGGCAAAATTGGAGATTTTAGGTTTTAAGTGAAATTGAACTCAAATGTGGGTCAATTTGGGCTTGGATTTGGTTTATATTAGTATTAAAGATGTTGAATTAAAGTTTTAAATTGAGATTGGACAAGATTGGGGTCAAATGGGTAGACATTGGGTTTAATTTGGTCACTTCTTGGTTAAATTGGTCAAATTAGGGCTTTTGGTTAAATTGGGCCAAATTGGCCAAATTGGGTCTTGTGGTAGTTGAGAGAAATAAAATTGAGAATATTTTGGAGGTTTTAGGAATTTATTGGATTTTTTAGTATTTTTGGAATTTTGGGCTAAGATGGGCATTTTGGTCATTTTAGGGATTTTTTGGGAAATTTGGCAATTTTGGGTAATTTTGGCTAATTTGAGTGGTAGGGAGTATTTTGGAATGATATTTGGAGAAAAATGGGTGATTTGGATAATTTTGGAAATTTAAGGGATTTTAGGGCTTTGAGGGTATTTTTGGTATTTTGGGAATTTTGGGTATTTTGGGGCTAGAGATTTGGAATTTTTGGGCAAATTGGGATTGGTTGAAGGTGAGTAGTATGGAAATGTTTAGATTGAGCCATGGACCAAGGGTCACCCTCATTTGGTCATCTATGTGTTGGTACTAGCCAAACTCTAGCTTGAGGCTAAAAGCTTGGGAAAACCACTTACATGAGTTTCCAAAGAGTTAGGGGATCAAAGTGGGATATGTTTAGGGTTGTGAGTGTGTAGTGTGAGTGTGGTGTAAGCTCCAGACCTCCCAGGGTAGATCCTATGGCTTCCTTATGCTTGGTCTCTTCCTCCCAAAACTGGAGGTTAGGCCTTAATCATATGAAAACTCTCAGTGAAGTGAGAAAAGTTTGAATTTCTATGGGAAGGGGTGCCATGACTAGTCTTCTAAGAAAGTCACCAGGAGAGTCCTATGACTAGACCCTAGGCTATTTTAAAGAAAGACAAGACCTCAACCAGAAAGTGAGGTCAACATGCATGTTCTCATACAGGGCTTATGTATAAGGTTTCTCGCATGTGATTCGTTCATGCAGAGTTATTTATTCCATATGCATTGTTTATATGAGGGTAGCTCTCTATTTTGACTTTCTTGTGTAGAATAATGCTTCATTAGTGAGTTTTTCCATGCGGCCACCTTTTAAGCATGTAAAGCAAAGTCCTTCCTGTGGAAAGGTTATGTGCACATATAAATATATGAGAAGTGTGGAGACTCGAAAATCTTTCTTTTCTTTTTTCTATTTTTACATATAAAAAAGAGTGGGTTTGAAAGCTTTTGATATTTCTTTTGGAAATCTAAAAGTGTGATAGTTCCATTATAGAAAAGTCTGAAGAATTCGACGATTTGTTTATCAAAAATTTTTGAAAGTTTCTCTTAAAAATCTGAAAATTGCTCTATGTGTGAAAGTTTGAGAGCTTCAATATTTCATTGACAAAAGTTAAGAAGTTTTAGTGTTTTGCTTTGCTTTAAAAAAAAAAGGAATCTGAAAACTTTTACTTGATGTTTGCAATAATAAGGAGACCTTTGTGCATTGCTCTTTTGAAAATCAGGAAGGTTTTATTTGATATTTGCAATGATTCGAGGACTTTGAAGCCTCTCTTTTGTTTGTGAATCTGAAAGGTTTTATTTGTTATTCGTAATGGTTGGAGAACTTTGAAGTGCATGTCAATGATCCCCGCGTGCGTGCTCACATATCAATCATTCTTTTGTAGGATTAGAAATTTTTTATATGATTAGTTTAAAAAAAAATTGAAATTCATATGGTTTGATTCCTTGCAATTTTGAAACTCTTGTGGTTCTTGATTTGTAAACATTTGGAAACTTGGGCAATTTTTGTATGAAACTTTAACATTTTGCTTATATACTACGTCATTTTCCTATGTGCAACATTTTAGGTTGGCGTGCACACTTGCAGATTTTTGCATGACTAGATATTTTTGCATACATGATACTTTCATTCCATCTTGTCATATGCATGAAAGGGTGTTATTTCTTTTGCAATATGAAAGATTTGGTATGATATATATATGTGTGAAAGGTTTGCATGGCATAAATGTAAGAAAAAAAAAAGAAATTGAAGCATGTGTAAATATAATGAGAAACTTACATGCATACTACCTATCTTCTACTCATTTACATACCTAACACATAAACTTCTTTCCGTACATACTTACTACCCAATTCTTATTTATTCAAACATGGCTTTCTTCATGTGTAAGAGCCAAATGTATTTCAATAGCTTCTTCCATTTGTTATGCAATGAACTTTAACGGTTGTCCTTCAATCATATTTCATATGAATACATCTGGGAAACTCAATCACGTTTTTGTTGCTTGATATGGATCGACTTTGGATACACATATGTTATGTTACATTTTGATTAATGATGAGTGTTGGTACTGCACTTGTTAGAGCTTATGGCATGGATTGATGTTGAACTTTGGTCGGTTTGGAAGGGATTTATGCAATGTTTTTTTAAAACATTTTAGCACTGTTTTGTAGCAACTTTTGGGCATTGTTTTGAAGCATTTTGGGCATGGTATCGGGACATTTTGCTAGCTTATTAGAAGGCGGTTTGGGCACCTATTTTACAATGTTTTGGTAAGTATTTGGATGTCGTTTTCATTAAAGTTTGGAAGCTTTTGAGGTTCATTTGAGCTACGATGTTGGAAACGTTTTGTTGACATTTTTGGCTCGTGTGTTGGAAAGGTCTTTTTAGCATTTTGACACTTGTGTTGGAAAGGTTTTGTTGGTATTTTGGCACTTGTGTTAGAAAGGTCTTATTGGCATTTTGGCACTTGTGTTGGAAGAGTTTTGTTGGCATTTTGGCACTTGTGTTGGAAATGTTTTGTTGGCTTTTGACACATGTTTTAAAGAGTTTGAAATATGTACTATTTTTGGAAAGTGAAAGTGCAACTTTTGGAAGGGTTAAAATATTATCTCTTTTGATAAAAAATGTGAAATCACAAAGGCTTGGGTTTATGAAACTTCAGGAAATTTGTGGTGGGTCGGTTGATAAGTTTTAAACTAGCTTTTCAAATTCGTATGTCTCGACGTAGGAAATCGTTTTAAATGAATTTTTGAGAATCAATTCATCTTCTTTTCTCTGTCCTTTTAGGTGGGCCATCTCCTCCTCTCTCTCCCCCTATTTTCTTTCTTTTCTTTCTTTCTTCTTGGTCAGGTTTCTGCACTTATGTACGAGGCATAAGTGTGCACGTATAACCTTTTGCTATATGTGGGCCATTAAGCAAGGCTGTAAGCTAGATGGTTTAGGAGTTTAGGTCAATGATGATATTGCTTATGTGTGTTAAGACGAGGGATACAATACGATGCGGGATTATTAGAATAGTATCCCCTACCTTTAAGACATTCACTGAGGGAGAGGATAGAGACCGATGATACTATTTGCCGACTCTTGATAGGATTGTTGCCCCCAACACCCTTAAGTTGTCAGTAGTTCCAGCTCGATTAGAGTGATAAACCTATGGACTATACAACTTTATGAAATATTACAAATGTGAAAACAAAATTTTCTTTTGTTTGTTAAAAAAATGGAATCTGCATGAAAGCCTAATCAACAACTTTTGCTACAAAAATGAAGGAATTTTGATGAAAACCTATAAAGGTCCATTGTTAGTCATTTGGATCGAGTTTGGGACTACCTTCTGTAGGTGGTTGGGTTGGTAGCTCTTATTAAAGGCCGAGAAACACACAACCCAGCTCTGAGCCTACCCCGACCTGATGCTTACGGTCTTCTTTCTTTACTCAGGTTTCTCGTACTTTTCATATGGTTCTATTTGAGTCTTTGTAGATCACTCGTGATTTTCTTTGAATATTATTCGTATTTCTAATGATTTTCTTTGAGTCGTCGTGGGTCATTTTTGGCTTTCTTCAAGATTTTTAGATCTAGCAGACCGGTCAGGTATACAAGTTTGTTTTATATTTACAGTATTTTATTGCTTCTACTGCACACTTTACTGTCTTTCCTTACTTACCGCGCTTTACTGTATATACATACTTGTGATTGCTACTGTTCACTGCTTACTACACTTCGTAGCATGTTTCCTTTTTATTATTCATGCTGCTTCTATGGACTTGCAGAGGCCTTTAGGATAGAGGACAGTATGACACCAGGTTTAGGAGGATCCCTATGGTGGGTCACGAGACCCAAAAATAATTACACATGTAAATACAAAATATAAACCCTAAACTTGCAATCGATACAACAAGAAGTTTAAAGCTTAGAGCAAAACTTCGAGGGCAGCACGACGAGAACGCAGTGGACGAAGGAGGGTGATCTACAACAACAGAACGAGTCTACATCAGAAAAACTTTTCTTTTAGTTTAAATAACAAATCTATAGGACTTCAAGGTAGTTAGCCTAGCGCGAAGTAAATCCTCGCTCCTTTTTTTAGTCTTCTGCATAACCCTGTTGTGCAATATAAGTCCTAACACTTTTAGGATTCCTAGCTTACCATGTGATACAACGTAAATCCTTCTATCTTCTTAGGCTATTTGTACGATCGAGTATCGTGCAAGTGTAAGCCCTAAATAATAAAACTGGTAAGATGAAACATCAAATAACATCTTCTCAAATTAAAGCCAAACAAATAGGATAGTTCGGAGGTCATTTGAGGTTCCCCTCAAAGTCTGTGACATCCTCTACTTCTTCGTTTCTTTGAATTCTTAAAATAAATTGTTCCTATTTTAAGTCGTTCCCTTTTGAGTTTCTTATGTCCATCCTTGAAAAGTTGAAACTTAAAATTTTTGAAAGCAGAACCACTAATCTTAATCGAGAGTTTTCTTAGGTGACTCCCGTGATTTAAGAAGTAATTGTTGACCTCAATTTTGGTGAGGTCCGATCTCTCTCCTTAGTGCTTAGGATCTAGCCATAGGTTTTCCCTTTGACTATCCTAGAAGACTAGAGATGGAACCCACCACTTAGAAATTCAAACACTTCTTAATTCCCTTCAAACCCAACATGTTTGATTCTAAACCCCCAAGCCACCTTGAGGGTTAAAACCAATATGTGAAGGTTTAAAGGATGAGTTTCCTATAGGGCTCTTTGGCCTTAGGATTACCCTGGGTGGTCTTGTCTTGGTGAGGTTCAGCCTGCACACACCACACTCTCACACACATTCTAAATCCTAAAACCATTCTTACCCAACTTGGCTTCCTGACTCAAGTAGATAACTCATATGGATGGACCTCAACCCCTAAGCCCCTGGCTAAGAGGGTTAGGAACAACATATTGAATGCCTAAAATGAGTCCTCTCATGGCTCTTGTGAGCTTAATATGACTTCATGACTTAACCAAAATGGTTTCATTCCACTCACATCTAATTAATCTTCATTTTTCCAAAATTTCAATTTTTGACCTCCGGGGCCCTAAACCCACCGAACCTACCAAATACCCTCGAAATTGTCCAAAACTTTCAAAATTGCCTAAATTGCCCAAAACTTCACAAAATCAATCCTAAACATTCCCCACCACTCAAATTGGTCATCCATAACCAAATATACTAAAATTTTCAAATATACCCCCAAATACCCTCCAAATACCCAAAATGCCCTTTTTGACCCAAAAATTCAAAAATTCCAAAATTCCCAAAAAATTCCAGAAAATCCTAAATACTCCCAACTTCATTTTTTTTCAACTGTTACGAACTCCAATTTTGTCAATTTAACCCAATTTGATCAAAAAATACCAAATGGGCCCTTAAGGCCCAAAATGACCAACCAACCCAATCCATTCCAAATTCAACCCAAATGTCACCCAATTTTTCCCAAATTTGTTTTTAAATCTTCCTAAAATCCCCAGAAACAAAACTCTAACTTACTTTACCTAATATTTGAACCCAAACTTCATCCAAGCCCAACTTAAACCAAAATTCCCAAAATTGGCCTAAACCAACCATGAACCCAAACAAGCCCAAATCCCAAAATCGAGACCCAACCAAAATTGGAAACTCTTTGTAACACTCCCATAAACATTTTGCAACATTAATTTTACATCAAAATAAACTTTAACCTAACCTTAGCCCAAGTTAGCCCAATTTGACCCACTTTTGACCCTATTATTAAAAGGCCCAAATTAAACCCAATTCAACTCCAAAGTACCCTAAACTTGTTCTAGATCACTCATGGCACATTCCTAGACCAATTTTAATATTTATTTGGCTCAATCTTTTACCAAATTTTCATCCAAAAGGTTCATTTTGAAACATAAAAGCCCATCCACATTAAACACATAAAAGCCCATTTTCATCAAATACAAAAAAACCCAAATTTTCAATCCAAAGCCCACATGACATTTCTTTCCATCATCCATTTCAATTAAAATCATCTCTAAGTTTCAAAGTTATCATTAAATAATTCCAAATCAAGCCTCATGCCAAAATCATCCCTAAATGCCAAAATTTCTAAAACCTACTTCCATGAAACTAAACCAAGCCATTCCCAAGCCAAATGGAGCCATGGAGCCATGCATAAGCCACATGAGAGCCATGGGAGATCTTTCCACCTCATCACACTCAAAGTGGCAAAAGGAGGGAACCCTTTAATGATTCCCTTAAGAGTGATTAAACATTCCCAAGTTTCTCCTAACCCATTCTTAAGCCTAATTGTACTTTGATTGTGACTTGACCCCACTAACCAAGCTGAGCCAAATGACTTTCCCTCAGCCCAAACCAGGTCATGGGAAGGTGAACCAAACCCATTTGCATATGAGTTGACCAAATTGAACCCAAAATGAGCTCTCCCCCCATACCATTTAAATTAAGCTCTTTACACATGGCCAATGCCCATTGCTTGCACCAAACTCAATCCCTGGACTCACTGAGTCAGATGGTGACCTGACCCTGGTCGGACTACCACCTGGGTCGCCGGAAAACCCCTTGGCCGAGAGCTCGATGTGAGCCAAAAAATTCAAAACTTGTTTGCTGAGTTGTCCCAACCCAAATGGTCACTGCAGCTGCTCTTCTCCTCCCCTGAGCAGCTGATCCCAACCCTCAATTGCCCCTGGGAAGCCCTCCAGCCATGATTATTTAAACACACCACCTCACGGCCAAAAGAGAGGATGAACAAAAAAACCTTGCCAAAATTACTCCACACTCTTCTTCTAGCCCAAAGCAGTTGATCCCTACTGAAATCCAGCCCTAAAACCTTCTCTGTGAGCTCAATTGCAAGCTCAAAAACAGGACACTTAACCACAGTGAACCAATCTTCAAATTGATTGACCCTACACCAACACCAGACCAAGAGGAGAATTTCCTCAGTGAAAGCCCCCTCACTAGGCCAGCCATTCCTCCTATCGGCCAAGGTTTGAAATCGGGCTTGGACGAAGTCAGGTCTAGACATTTCACCACAGCTCCAGGCTTCATCCCTAGCTTCCTTGGACTCTAACGAACGTGCCGAGCCTCTCTGATTGAAGCTTCACTTCTCCATTTTGTTTGAGTCCATTTTGTAGCATCATAACCGTATAGATGTGTTTGTCTTGTTGAGACGAGTGCATAGAGTCTAAGATCATGAAATTTGGTTGAGTATCGAGTGAGATCTTAGGGTTAGAAGGTGGACGGCTCTCGGGACACACCAGGCGGAGATGATGACCATGGACCGTTCGATCGCGCGTGTTTTCAACCGACAGCTCATATGGTGTCGGACGAGGAGATGGAACATGAACCATGGGCCGCGTGGTGCTGACTCAGTTGACGACGTCGAATGAAAGAGCGCCGCATGGAGTTTCGGAGCTACCGAGGATGACACAGCGCCGACGTGGTTAAGTAGGAAATTAGGGTATTTTTGAATTATTTAAATGCCCTAAACTTCAAAAATTCATATCTTTGCATAGAAAAATCATAAAAACTAAATAAAAATACCCTCTTGCTCAGTGAACAAATGAGAATAATGTAGAAAAAGAATTAAGTTAATTTGTTGAGTCTATGATTTTTAATGATTTAAATACTCTCTATGTTGTATTAATTCTCCATTTTCATACACATTTCACCACATCATGAGACCATAGGGCTTTTGTAGCCTTTGTTCTTGGGAACATTCCCTGAATTTTCCAAGGCCAGAGGCCATCTCTATGGTAGGTTATCTATTTTTCATTTTTATGTGTCTGTTTTGGTATTTAATTCCAATAATTTGCATATTGCTTAGAAAATTCTAGAAAAATTAGGGGAGGTAGCTTATAACCAGAGGACCCTATGAAAATTATAGTTTGATTTGATTCCTTAAAAATAACCCTAATTAGCCCAAACACTTAAAACTGAACTTTAAATAATTAGGAATGATTACACATTAAAATCACATGAAATAAACTCTTCATTGACACTTAGGATACAGAGAACCTCACATAAAAATTTTAAGTCAATTGGAATTAATTTAACCTATTAAATGAATTAATTAAGTGACATTGTTATTTTAAAAATTAAGAAATTTATAAAGTCCAAAATACACCTCAAAAATCCACCAAATTAATTTTGAGGCCTCTCTGGTATTAGAGAAGTCTAAGAAAATTAAAATTGAAATTTTTCAAAAATTTTCATTTTTAACTCATTTTTGAATATTTTAATAATTAAAAAATTATAAAAATCACAAAAATATTAAAAATCATAAAAATGTCACATTTGGTCTCCTAATCATTTAGGAACCATTCCCCTAATTTTCCTAAGTCTCTAAATTAAGATATTAATTTTTGAAGGCTTAGGACAATTTTTAATATTTAAAAAATGGATTTTCCTAACTTTGCACAAAAATAATTCCAATAAATCAAAAAAAAAAAATATATAAAATTGGTTTCTCTTACTTCCTTGAGGCTAGAGGGACTTAAGAAAAATATAAAATATATTTTTCAACTTTAATTTTATTTTATAATTAATTAATACCTCAAAACTCTAAATAATTATAATAAATTAAATATAATTAAAAAAATCAGCAAAATTGGTCCAAGTGATCCACTAGTCAGTATGAACATCCCATAATTTTCCTATGGATAGAAACCTTATCTTGGTCATGTTGTTGAATTTTCATTGAAAACCCTTATTTTTCAAAAAAAAAATGTATAAATTAAATTAAAAATGAAAAAAATCACTTTTTCTCGTCTAATGTCTTAACTAACATGTGAGTAAGGTGACATAAAAAATTCCAAATTCATTTGAGCTCAATTTAGTGAGTTATGAAATGAATATGCTTAAAAGGACATAAAGGTAATTAAGGATTTTTTTATTCTAAATTAATACCTTAGGCTTAATCAAAGGGATGGTAAAATATCTGATCTTAATTCTCTGTTAGATAATTGAAATCTGGGAAATTAAAAGGTAGAAACCCATTAATCATCTTGAAAATATTCAAAGTGAATCTTAATTAATTAAATAATTAAAATTTTGGAAAGATAATTAAGAGTTTGGATTGTTAAAATGGGGATATGATTTAGGAAAATTGCAATCGCTTAATCTAAAATCCCTAAATGAATCACTCCAGTAATATTCAAATCTAAATTAATTTTAAAGACATGATGATTAAAATTAATAATTAATAATTAAAAGGGAAATAACTTGTTAAATAAATTAATGCTTAAGACATTAAATGATTTAATAATAAAATTAAAAATAAGTTTAAAACATTAAAATTAATTTGAAATCACTTAAGAACAAACTTAAAATAAATTTGAAACACTAAATAATCTTAAAACAATTCATAATTAAAAATGTGAAAATCAAATCAATTAAAATTAACTTAAAGTAATGAGATTAATCCAAATCAAATTTAAATCATCAAAATCTAATGAAATTAAATAATTTAAATACCTCTTTCAATTTAAGTAATTCAAAGCACTTAAGAAGAAATCAACCTGAAATCTTTCAATTAAGTTGGATTGTTTTAAATCATTAACCCAACTTTAACGGTTAAATTCTTTAGCATACTAATTTGCCCCTGAAGGCTTTCACCTTTATAACTCTCAAATAAAGCATCAAATGAAAATGTTACTTCACTCATAGGATATTCAAATATCCTAATTCACTGAGCAAGAAACGAAAATTAACTAAATTCTTGGATAACCAATTCACCTGTACAATAAAATTCATTTGGACACGAAATAATCTCAGAAGCATTGAAAAGATGTTCAGGACTTGTCCTGAGCACTTCCTCAATATGGTGAGGTGTTTTAGAAGAACAATTGAACTTAATTGTTCTTTGGTGGAAAAAATCATCCTTAACAAGACATAAGAACCTAGACGTCATAGGGATTGACTAGCAATAGGATTAGGATTTTGGTAGACAACCAGAACCTTCCCTTAGCTTTACCTAAGTACTTGTTGCAAATATTTAAATGCTCTGACATGTGTTTTAAGTGCAGCCGGGAATGATGAAAATACCCACTAGGTATGCTTTTATTTTATTGTGATTTATTTACCTGCACTGCACTTTACTTCTCTTGCATGTTAAACAACAATGCCACCCTGCATGAAAACTGAAACTTTTAGGATAGCCACAAAATTAAAACTCAAAACTAAATTGAAATCAACACAAGATGAAATTCAGCGCCACAACATTCAAAAGATAAAACAACTCAAAATTTAATCACACACAGAATAACAAAACTACAACTATAACTAAATTAAAACGTCTCTTTGGATGATCGAGAATCCCTCAGATGAAGTAACCCACGTGTTGCTAACGAGATTTCCCACGGTCTAAATGAAAGTGTGGAACTCATTCAGTTGAGTTTAGCAAATTCATTTGGACTAAGTGAATCCGATGAAAATAACGGTGCCAGGATGATGGAACCGTGGGATCTTAATCGGTTCTGTTTAATCAACTTTAAGGTTTGTTTTATTTAAACATTAAGACACCTGAACTTTAAAACTTCTAAATCAAAACACTTCTCTCATCTCATGATTTTTACCTTCTAAAATTAAACCTCTGCAACAACAAGGAGCTTGGAGCACAGTGGGCAGCACAACCATCTTCGTCAGCAAAACTCGTGTCTACTTCAGCAAAACCTTTTCTTAGAAATAAACAACAAGCCATAAGATTTCAAGGTAGTTTGCCTAGTGCAACATCAATCCTCAACCTTTCGTTAGGCATTTGCATAATTGTGTTATGCAGATTAAGCCCTAACCGGTCTTAGGACTCCAAGGTAGTCGCTTGGTACGACATAAACCCTTACATCTTTGAGGCTATTTGTGTGATTATGTCATACAAATATAAGCCCTAATTAATTAAAATTGACAGGATTGAAATATTAAATATATTCTTAAATTGAAGCCAAACAATAGGATAGTCGGGAAATCACCGAAGTTCACTTCGGGTCTGTGACATCCCCTACTTCTCTTCCTTTGGACTCTCAAAATAAACTGTTCCAAATTCGAGCTAATCCCTATTGAAATTTCCAAAATCCAATTTTTTTGAATCCTTAAACTTTGAAATTGTTGAGAGCAAAACCACTGATCATTATCGAGAGTTTTCTTAAATGATTCCCGTCATTTAGGATGTAATTAACTATAGGGGCTTGCCCTTATAGGGAACTTTAAGAACCAAGTAATATAAACCCTGCTTAATTCATTTATATTAAGCAGGAGAACTTGTCGGCTTATAAAATTGGTTTGCAGACCAAATTGATGTCACAAATCTTCTAGTTTATTTAATCTTGCCCCATCATCAAGCAGTGTGTCTATTCCTCGTGATAGATACACGGTTTGTGATGCGGTGCTCATTTATATAAACTATTTTAGATGTGAGATCGGTTTGATTTCATATCTTAAAATTTTCAAACTTAAAATTATTTTCAAAATTAAATGTTACTTTCCAAATTATATATATATAATTAAACTTAAAATCTAAAATTATGCCGATAATTTCTAGCGACTCTGCTGGGGACTAGTTCCTTTCTCCATTGTGATCAAATGATTTTGCTTTCATAAATTGGTAGTAAGTCCATATCCCTAGTAGATCAAACTATCATTTTTTCCGTTGAAATACCACGTTCATTTCTGTCTTGAACGGGTATAGTCAACTCTCTTGGATTTTGGAGCCACTGTTTAGACACACCTAAATAGAGAGGTTCCGAAATCCTTTTACCTCTTAGAGGTGGGATGGACCCTCAATATGTGTTAGCTTAGGAGTGGTTCCTCGAGTTGAGAAGTCTTGTGAGACTTTCTCTTCCTTTCCAATTTCTGGATTGGGTCCCTTACCTTTCTTTTAACCTTTCCCTTTTTTATTTGTTTCATTTTTAATGAACAAACTTTCTAATAAACAAATTCTTTAATAAATGAACTTTCTGTTAAACCACAAATATACAAATAAAGAAAATACTTTATAAAGAAAATGAAAAGATAAGTGGAAATGTGTTTGGTCTTGTTTGGAGAAATTCCTCTCTTTTTTTTTTCGTCCCAAGGAAGCATAATTTGGAACTCACACTTATAATCTACCCTACAAAAAATGTCTGCACAGAAACTGATTTTCTCCTTTACCAACGGGATTGACTTAGTTGTCTACAAGGACGAGCTGCCTAACGATGCGGTCATGCTCTTTGGACAAGGATTCAACAATGCGGACATTAAGTTCGCTGATGTTACTCTTTTCGCACTGATGAACAAAGTACCGGAAACTGAGGAGCCCATAATTGAGTTCAACCTAAAATCGACTCAAGAGTTCCCTCCCCTGCAAAAGGTTGTTGACCTCATTTTTGATGAGGTCTTCTCTTCTTCTTTTTAGTGCTTAGGATCTAGCCTTAGGCTTTTCCTTTGACTATCTTAGAGGACTAGAATTGGGACCCACCTTTTAGAAACTCAAACTACTTCTAAACTCCCTGCAAACTCCACAAACTTGACTGTAGACCCCTAATCACCTAGAGGGTTGAAATCAAATGTGGAAGTTTAAAGGATGAGTTCCAATAGGACTCTTTGGCCGTAGGACTGCCCTGGGTGGCCTGGTCTGGTGAAGGGGCTGACTTACACACACTACACTTATACACTACACCTACACACTACACTTCCACACACCTCCTAAAACACACCCATACCCAACTTGACCTCCTGACTCATGTAGGTGATTCACATGGATGGTCCTTAACCCCTGAGCCCTTGGCTAAGAGGGTTAGGAACAACATAGTGAATGCCTCAAATGAGTCCCTTCATGGCTCATATGGGCTTGATATGGCTTCATGGCTCAACCAAAATGATTTCATTCCACTTACATCCACCCAATCTTCAATTTCCCAAATTTTCGATTTTGACCCCAGGACCCTACACCCGCTAACCTTACCCAAAACTCTTGAAATTACCCAAATTTTTGCAAAATTTCAAAATTACCCAAAATCCTCCAAAATCATTCCCAAACATTTCCACATCACCCAAATTGATCATCCATACCCAAAAATACCAAAAATTCCAAAAATACCTCCCAATACCCTCCAAATACCAAAAATACCCCTCTTGACCCAAAAATCCAAAAATTCAGAAAATTCCCAGAAAATTTCAGAAAATCCTAAATATTCCCAATTTCATTTTGTTCAACTACACCATGGGCTGATTTTGTCAATTTACCCCACTTTTACCAAAACCCCCAATTTAACCCATTTTAAACCCAAGTGAACCCAATGTCAAACCAAACCTACCCAATTGACCCAAATTCTGGTCCAATTCAGTTCTAAACTTCAATTCAACATTCCTAAAACCAATCTAGACCAAATACAAGTCCAATTTGATTGACATTTGGATCCAATTTCACTTTTGGCCTTAAAGCCCAATTTGGACCCATGACCCAAACTTAACCCAAGTTCACCCAATTCAACTCCAATTAACCCCAAATCTTTTCTAAATCTTCCTTAACATTCCCACAAACAAAACACTAACATGATTTGCCCAAAATTTAGACCCAAACCCCACTCAAATTCAACCCAAAGCTAAAAGGCCCATTTTTGACCTAAACCCAAACCTAACCCAGAATGAGCCCAAACCCCAAAATCAAAGCCCAACCAAAGTCAAAATCTCTTTGAAACACTCCCATAAATATTTCTCAACATTAATTTTACATCAATTTCAACCCTAGCCCAACATTGGCCCAAGTTAGCCCAATTTGACCTACATAGGCCCACTTACCAAATAAATCCAAATTCAAACCAATTCAACCCCAAATCACACCAAATTGACTCCAAGCCCTTCATAGAACATCCCTAAACCAATTATAACACTTATTTGACAAGGTCCTTCACAAAATCTTCACCCAAATGCCCATCTTAAAATCAAAAAGCCCATTCCCCTTAAACTTTCCTAAAAGCCCACTTCCTTCAAATTCAAAAGCCCAAATTCATCCAAAGCCCACATGGCACTTCCCTCATCATCCATTTAATCAAAATTGCCCCTAAGTTTCAAAGTCATCAATTAAACAATTCCAAATCAAGCCCCATACAAATTCCCATCAAAATATCAAAATTTTCTTAAATCTCTTTTTATGAAATTGACCCAAGCTTTTCCCAAGCCGAATGGAGCCAAGGATGAGCCATTCACAAGCCATATGGAGCCATGAAAGTTTGGCATGTGACCATGCCATTAATGGCAAAAGGAGGAGGTCCTTTAACCATCTCCTAAAAGTCATTAGCCTTAAGCATGTTTCCCTTAACCAAGATTTAATCCAAATATTCTTGGATAAGGACATCACCACCTCTTGACCGGCTAGCCTAACTCGATCTTCTCGACTCCAAAACCGGCCATGGGGAGGTGAACCCAGCCCAAACAAATGGGTTGACCAAACCTAGCCAAGTATAGCCTTTCCCCCATTCCATTTCAATCCAAACACTTTACACATGTCCAACTCCGATTGACTTCACCAACTTCAAGCCCTGGACTCCACGACCACCGAAGGTGACCCATGCTGCCGGCCGACCGCACGGATCGCCGGAAAACACCATGGCCGAGACCTTGGGAGGAGCCAAACTTTGGAATTCCACCTTGCTTGAGCTGCCCCATGCCCAATGGCCACCATGGCCGTTCTTCCCATGACCGGAGCACGGTGATCCCGACCCTTGGCCATCCACGGGAGGCTCTCCGACCACCTCTATTTAAACCCGACCCCCTCACGGCCATGAGAGGAGAGTTGCACAAACCTTGCCGAAACTCGCCAAAATTGTTTCAAACCCTTCTCCACCCTTAGAGCGAGTTGATCCCCGGTGTCAATTTGCCCTAATCTCCATCGACAAAACCCGATTTCTCAGCCGAAATTCCACCCAAAACCGGGACACTTCTCCACGGTGAGCCAATCCCCAAATTGATTGGTTCTACACCTTCACTGGACCGAGGGAAGGTGTCCACCGACAAAAGCCCCATCTCCGGGCCTCCCGGTTGCTCCGGCCTCCAAGCTTTGTGATCGAGCGTGGTCGAAATCCAACCTGAGACAATTCACGGCACCGGGAGACTTCATCCGGAGCTTGCTTGGGATCCAATCGAAGGTGCAACAACTCTCGGATCGAAGCCACACTTCTCTGAGCAAAGGTATGAGCTAACTCTTCATCCCGAGCTTCTGGAGATTCTCCATTTCAAATGCTTTAATTTCAATGCATGATAACCGTATAGATGTGTTTGTCTCTTCAAGACGAATCCATAGAGCATAAGAACATGAAAATCCATTGAGTATCGAGTGAGATATTAGGGATTTAGTGTGGACGGCTCTCGGGTGAGGACACTTGGGGACGATGAACGGATGCCGTCCATTCAATACACGCGCGGACGGACGACCAGGATCGCGTCGGATCAGAAGACGGAACGATACAGCGGGCCCCCGGAGCGTTGAGTCAGATGGCGGAGTCGAATGGGAGCGCGACGCGTGTGCGTTCGGAGCTGCCGAGGTTGACGCGGCGCCGCGTGGATAAATAGAAAATTAGGATATTTTTTCTGATTTATTTAATTCCCTAAACTTCAAAAATTCATAACTTTGTGTAGAAAAATCAGAAAAATAAAATAAAAATACCCTCTCGCTCGGTGAACGGAGGAGAATAATGTGGAAAAGAAATCATTTAATTTCATCAAGTATTTTATTTTTAATAATTTATTTACTCTCTGCATATTTTTAATTCTCCATGCATTTATACAATTCACCATGGCATGAGACCATAGGGCTTTTGAAGCCTCCGAATTTGGGAACATTCCCTGAATTTTCCAAAGTCGGAGGCCATCCTATGAAAAGTTATTGATTTTTCAAATTCATGTTACTGTTTTGAGTATTTTAATTCCAATAAATAGCATGTTGTGAAATAAATTCTAGGAAAATTTGGTGATGTTCTTTATGACCGGAGGACCCTAGGAAAAATAGGTTTTGAGTTAGTTCATTTAAAACAACTCTAATTGGCTTAAACACCCAAAATGAATCTCTAATTAATTAGAGCTAACCATACATCAAATTGACTTGAAATAAATTCTCCATTGACCTTCAGGATTAGAGGAACCCACCATAAAAATTTGAGGTCAATTGGACTTGTTTAGCCCTACTAATTGGGTTGATTAAGCCATTTAGTCATTTTAAACTTTAAAAATTCATAACTTTCAAAATACTTTTTAAAAATTCACCAAATTGGTTTTGGAGCCTCTCTGATATTAGGGGAATTTAAGAAAATTAAAATTTCAATTTTCTAAAAAAGTTGATTTTTTAATATTATTTTAATATTTTAATAATTAAAAAATAATAAAAATCACAAAAATAATTAAATTCACCAAAATGTCACATTTTGAATTTTAATCACTTAGGAACAAACCCCATATTTTTCCTAGGTCCATTTAGTGAGATATTAAATTTTAAAGCTCTAGGGTAATTTTAAAATTAAAAAATGTATTTTCTAGCATTTTCACTAAAATAATTATAATAAATCATAGAAAAATCAGAAAATTGCAAAATTTGCTTCTCTGATTTCCTTGATATCAGAGAGATTTTTGAAAAATATAAAATTCATTTTTCAACATTTATTTTATTTTTAAATTAATTAACACTCCAAAATTTAAAATAATTATAATAAAAATAATATAATTCAAAAAATCACCAAATATGGTCCAAGTGGTCCTCTGGTCATTAGAAATGTCCCCTAATTTTCTTAAGGACAGAAACTTTCCCTTGGTCATGTTATTAAATTTTCTTTGAAAATCTCTATTTTCTACCAAAAATAATTATATAAATAAATTAAATACAGAAAAATCACATTTTCTCCTCTCATGTCTTTATTGACATATGAGTGAAGTCACATAAAAATTTCAAGTTCATTTGAGTTCAATTTAGTGAGTTATGAAATTATTAAGCTTAAAGGGTAAAAAAATGGTAATTAAAAATCTTAATCCTTAATTAAAACTTTAGGTTTAATAAAAAATTAGCAAGTACAATTTTTGATCCTAATTTGATTTGGATGATTGAAATTTAAATAATTAAAGTGTAGAAACCCATTAAGCAATTTAAAATGATTAAACTTTAATTAAATAATTGATTAAATTTGGAAGAATAATAAAATTGGAATTATTAAAATAGGGATATTATTAGGAAGAGATTTATTCTTTAATTTAAAAATCCCTAAATTAATTATCTCATTAATATTCAATTCTTAATTAAAATGATAACTCAAACTTAAAATATATTAAAAGACTTAATCATTAAACTAAAGTTAAATCATTAAACTCTTTTAAAGTGTTAATTAAAATTAAAAAATAAAATTAAATTAAAAATTAAAATTAAATTAAATAAGTTAAATTAAATTAAATTAAATAAATAAAATCAAATTAAATTAAATTAAATAAATTAAATTAAATAAATTAAATTAAATTAAATAAATAAAATCAAATTAAATTAAATTAAAAATCAAATTAAATTAAATTAAATTAAATTAAATTAAATTAAATTAAAAATTAAATTAAATTAAGTCAAATTAAATTAAAATTAAATCAAATCAAATTAATTTAATGTAACATCAAATCAAACTAAATTGAGTTAAATTGAATTAAATTAAATTAAAACTTAATTAAATTAAATTAAATTAAATTAAGTTGAATTAAATATAACATCACCAAAGACATAAAGAATTCAAAATAAATCTAAAATAACTTGAACACTATTCCAAATTTAAACCCATTAATGAAAATTAAACTAAATCACAAATCATTTGAACACCAATTTACTCTCAAAAGCTTTAGTTATCATAACTCCTAAACAGAACATTAAATGAAATGTTACTTCACTCATAGGATATTCAAATGTCCTAGTTCACTAAGCAAGTTAACAAAACTTGAATCCCCGGACGATTAATTCATTTATATAATTAAATTCATTTGGACTTAAAACAATCCTAAAAATATTGAAAAGATGTTTAAGATTTGTCTTAAGCACTTCTTCGATATGATATGATGTTTATAAGAACAATTGAACTTAATTGTTCTTTGATGAAAAAATTGTCTTCAAACAAAAACACAAAGAACCTAGACGTCATAGGAAATGACTAGCTATAGGATTAGGAATTTGGTAGAAAACCATAACCCTTACCTTAGCTTTACCTAGGAACTTGCTTAAATACTCTAATTGTGTTTTAAGTGCGGCTTGGAATGACGGGAAGACCCTTCGAGTACGCTTTTATTTTATTGCAATTTACTTTCATGCAATTTACATCATTGCAATTTATTTAATCGCATCACACTTACGTTTCTTGCATGATAAACAACTGTTGCATGAAAACCCACACCTTTAGGATAGTCCCTAAAACTGAAACCAAAACTAAGTTAAAAGTCATTGCAAGATAAAATTCACCGCCACAACATTTCAAAATATAAAACAACTCAAAATTTAATCACAAACAGAACACAAAACTACAATTACAATTAAATTAAAACGTCCTGTTGGATGATCGGGAATACCTCGGATGATGTAACCTACGTGTTGCTAACGGGATTTCCACGGTGCTAAATGAAAGTGTGGAACTCATTCGAGTTGAGTTTAGCAAATTCATCTGGACTAAGTGAATCCGATAAAAATAATGATGCCGGAAGGATGGAACCGTGGGATCTTAACCGGTGTCGTTATAATCAACTTTAAGATTTGTTTTAATTAAAACACAAAAAAAAACACTTGGAAATTAAGATTTTCTCTAAACCAAAACACTTTTCTCATCCCCTGATTTATGACTTCTAAAACTAAACCTCTGCAACAACAAGGAGCTCGGAGCATGGTGGGCAGCACGACCATCGTCATCAGCAAAACCTGAGTCTACTTCAGCAAAACTTTCCTAGAATTAAATAACAAAGCCATAGGACTTCGAGGTAGCTTGCCTAGTGCAACATAAATCCTCAACTCTTCGTTAGGCACTTGCATTGCAAATTAAGCCCTAACCGGTCTTAGGATTCGAGGTAGTCGTCCGGTACGACAATAAACCCTCGCATCTTCGAGGCTATTTGTTTGATTTCATCATACAAATATAAGCCCTAATTAATTAAAATTGGCAAGATCAAAACATTTAAATAAACATTAGGACTTTCCTGAATCTAAGCCAAACAATAGGATAGTCGGGAGATTACCGAAGTTCGCTTCGAATCTGTAATTTCTCCTACTTTTCTTCCTTTGAATTCTCAAAATAAAATGTTCCAAATTTGATCCATTCCATATCGAAATTCCAAAATTCAATCCCTTGAAAACTTAAACTTTGAAATTCTTGAGAGCAGAATTATTGATTATTATCGAGAGTTTTCTTAGGTGATTCGCATCACTTAAGATGTAATTAACTATAAGGGCTTGCCCTTATAGGGAATTTTAAAGAACCCAGGTAATATAAACCCTGTTTAATGCTTTCATATTAAGCGGGGAATTTGTCGGCTTATAAAATTGGTTCACAGACCAAACGGATGTCACAAATCTTCTAGTTTATTTAATCGAGCCCCACCGTCAAGCAGTGTGTCTATCCTTAGGGATAGATACACGGTTTGTGGTGCGGTGCTCGTTTATATAAACTATTTGGGATGTGAGATCGGTCTAATCTCATATCTTAAAACCTTCAAATTTAAAAAATTATTTTCAAAATCAAATACTACTTTTCAAAATTGTTTATTTAAATTAAATTAAAAAATTCGCCGACAACTTCTGTTAGGCGACCCCTTTTTAAAATAAAACACATAACCTGAAAATAAGCCGCACAAAGGTCCCAACTGAAAGAAGCATTGTTGTTCATAGGAGTTTAGATGCTACCTCCAGAACTGTCATCTCTACCCCCACTGGCCTGGTCATTACTGCGCCTACCCCGGCTCCCGCCAAACTGAAAGGGAAAGAAGTCCAAGTCGGTGAGGAGTCTGTTACCGTGGAGGGTTCAGATTTTGATGCAATACCGTATGTCTTCGAGATAGAGTCCAACTCTAATGTTACACCCTTAGCTCAGACTCAAAGAAGAAATAGGAGCAGAATGATCGCCAGGATCAATAAGACCAAGGGTGCTGAAGTTGCTTTTCTGGAAGAGATTCCTGAGGTAGAAGAAGAGCTACCTAAGATCTCATCGTTGTTAAGAGGGAGTAGGTTCACCCTCTCTCAGCTGCATCCGATGAAGAAGATGCTCGAAGGATCGCTGCTGCGTTACCCCGACCCGCATACTACAGTGACTATAAGAAGAAAGAGATCAAGACTACTCCACTAACCCGTTTGCGAGCAGTAATAGATAAATTAGCTAAGAAAGAGGGTTGCCCCGTGTCAGAAATTTTAAGAAGAATGGGACGAGTACCAGCTAGATCCTGCCGCGGACCACGAGTAGACCCTGTCACTGCTCCAGAGAGACCAAAGAAGAAAGTGCGAGCTAGCGAGAGAAGTTCGCCTATTGTTGTATCAGGTCACCATATTAGGTAGGACACCACCTACCGATGTACGTACCGACAGACCATCTGGTCCTAGACCTTCTACTGTAATAAGGATAGTGTGGCAACCTATTATTACTGAACCAATACCGACATAATGCTCTGGGAAGAGGAGTCTCGTCAGAGAGCCTGAATCTGAAGAAAGTGCTACTGCATTTAAAGAAGCTCCTGAAAAAGAAGTTCAGTAGTTTTCGCCTGACAACCGCGAAACCGTTTGGAAGAGACCACTTGAGGATGCTATATGAAAGCTAAGAACGAACATCCGACGGTTGGCAAGGTAAAGAGGAGAAGAATTGAGAAATGAAGTGGATTCATCAAAATTCATGGAAGAAGAATGTGCTGAGATCAACATGGTCTAGACCCGAGCATCGTCAGCTTTGCAGGGAGCTCCGCCAGCATCAGAAAGAGATGAACCAGAAGCAATGAGAGCACATCTTCAAGAAAAGGATGACACGATCTCCCAGATGGCAAAGAAGAGGGAGGAGATGGCGGCCGCCTTAGCCACTCTCCAGAGTTAGCTTCAACCTCAGAAGGAAACACCCCCAGAGATTATTCACATCGCCGATGGAGGAAAAGAAGTCACATCCGTCAATGGAGACGAACAACTGAAGAATGATTCAGTGCAGAGCATGATTCCCAAAAAGGATATTAAGAACATGGTAGAACAGCAGGTGTGAGAAGCCTTAGCCCAGTCTAAGAGTGGAGCATCTATCCAAACGGGTAGACCTTACCCTGAGGAGTTTGATGTAGTAAAATACCCGAAAGGCTTCGTACCACCTCTTTTCAAGATATTCGACGGTACGAGAAACCCCCGGCAGCATGTCGCACATTTTTGCGCTAGTTGCTACAATGCTGGTGGGAGCGATGCTTTACTCTTTCGTCGGTTCGTCAGCAGCCTGTCAGGGATTGCCTTCGATTGGTACGCAGAATTGTCGAATGGTTCAATTATGATATTTTCAGAATTAGAAAACCTCTTCGTTAATGTCGGCCGCTGAAATGCGTCTTTGAGATTTAATTAATGTATATATATTACTTTTGAAAGTAAGATTTTTAAATTTGAAAATACGAGAATGAGAATGGACAGATCTCATTCATTTAGCAGTTTGAATGAAAGAGCGTAATATCACAAGTAACGCATCTATTTCGAAGAATAGACACACTGCTTGAAAATATCGCTCGATCAAAAAAACTAAAGAATTCATGACATCTGTTCTGGTCTGAAAATCTTTATGTGGACCGACAAATTCCCCTATTTAATACGAAAGAATTAATTAGGGTTTATATTATCTGGGGTCTTTAAAGCTCCCTATAGAGGCAAGCCCCTATAGTCAATTACCCCTCAAATGACCGAAATCACCTGAGAGAACTCTCAATTTAGATCAGGGTTTCCATCTTCATGAATTCAAAAGGTAGGGTTTTCAACGAAATGTGGTAGTAGGAAATCCAATAGGTGAAAGGCGCAATGTGGAACAGTTATTTTCAGAGTCAAAGAAAAGAGAGGTAAGGGATGTCACGGATCTCGAGGAGAACCTCGATGATGTCCCAGACTATCCTATGGTTGGGCTTTAAATTTTGGAAGATGAATTTATTTAAGTTTCAATCCTGTCAATTAATTATAGGAATTACATTTACATAATCACCTGATTATGCAAATGACCTGAAAGATAGGAGGGTTTAGGCCGTATCGGATGAAGACCTCGGAATCCTAAGCGAGTTAGGGCTTATATTGCACAGCGAGGTTGTGCAAAAGCCTAAAAGAACATGTGAGGATTTATGTTTCACTAGGCGAACTATCTCGAAGTCCTATGACTTGTTATTTAGACTAAGGAATGGTTTTGCTGATGTAAACACATGTTTTGCTGTTGAAGATGGTCGTTCTGCCCTCGAAGTCGTCCTCCCTGCTCGACGTCGTTGCAGAGGTTCAGTTTTGAAAAATGATAATCAAGAGATGAGAGAAGTGTTTTGATTTAGAAAAGTCTTAGAATCCAAATATTTTAGTATTTTAATTAAAACAAATCTTAAAGTTGATTAAACAAAACTGATTAAGATCCCACGGTTCCGTCATCCCGGTACCATTATTTTCATCGGAATCACTTAGTCCAAATGAATTTGCTAAACTCAACTGAATGAGTTCCACACTTTCATTTAGATCGTGGGAAATTCAGTTAGCAACACGTGGGTTACATCATCCGAAGTATTCCCGATCATCCAACGAGACATTTTAATTTAGTTGCAGTTGTAGGTATTGTTTTGTTTGTGATTAAAATTTGAGTTGTTTTATCTTTTGAATGTTGTGGCGGTGAATTTTATCTTGTGTCGATTTTAATTTAATTTTGGGTTTCAATTATGTGACTATCCTAAAGGTTTTCAATTTTCATGCAGGGTGACATTCTTGTTTAACATGCAGGAGAAGTAAAGTACAGTGCAGGGAAAATAAACTGTAATAAAATAAGAGCGTACATGGTAGGGTCTTCTCGTCATTCCCAACTGAAACTTTAGTATTTCATTGCATGTATGCATTTATAATTTTGCAGAAATTAAAGCATGCCAGAAAACAGGAAGAAGTAGGACTAACAAGCAGTAACTACTCAATCCTATGATGTCTATCTAAATGTCCTGGTTGTCTACCAAGTCCTATGATATCTATGTTAAGATCCTGGTTGTCTACCAAGTCCTATGATGTCTATGCGAATTTCTATGTTGTGTTTCAATGAACTTTGTTAATTTAATTGAGGATGGTTTCGTTAAGCAAACATATTAAGTTTAATAGACCTCTGAGGTATCCAAAAGGTCAGAGAAGGATGCAGGTCCATGCTTCCCTCTCACAGCCTGGTAAAAAGTCTCGGGCTCATTTAGACTTATTATGTTGCTTAACAACTCATCCTACCTATACCCTTATGCTTAATGAACACAGGTGTTCGGGTATGTTGGGGCAAATGGGTTTAGGTGTGGTTTAGATTTGGATTGGTGACAATTGGTAGTTTGATTTGGACTTACGGGAGTGCTGTGAAGAGTTTGTGATTTTATTTGTGGAAGATTTGATTGAGTTTGTGTTTGGATTTGGTTTGTGTTTGGATTTTTTTTTTGTTTTTGTTTGGGTTTAGTTTGATTTTGGTTTGATTTTGGTTTTGGTTTTGGTTTGTTTTTAGAGCTAGGAACTTTTAGTTTGAAATGTGAATTGGGAAGATTGTGTGGACATCAGGTAAAATTTGGGTTACTCCATGCATTCACTAAGCATAAAGGGTATTCTTATTATATTTTCTACACCAAGTTGTAATTTATTTACTTTATTATCATTTATTTATTTAACTAATTGTTATTAATTTAATTTAATTTTACTTTAATTTATAATTACTTAATATTTATTTCTTTAAATTATTATTTTCAGTTTTATTTTAATTTATTTATTATTTAATTTAATTTAATTTGATTTAGTTTAATTTAATTTAATTTAATTTATTTTAATTTATTGTTTATTTACATTATTGTTTAATTTAATTTAATCTAATTTAATTTATTTAATTTATTTAATTTAATTTAATTTATTATTTAATTTTAATTTAATTTAATTTAATATTACTATTCATTTACATTATTGTTTAATTTAATATAATTTAATTTAACTTAATTTAATATTTATTTATATAATTATTTTTGATTTATTTAATTAATTATTATTTAATTTAATTATTTTTTTTGTTTTATTTAGTTTTAACTGTTTAATTTTATTTTAATTTATTATTCATTTATATTATTTAAATTATTTTCATTTTATGTATATATTTATATGTATCTTATTTATTTTATTATCCTTATATTCTTATTATTTAATATATATAAATTATAAGTTATTTTATTTTAATTTATTACTGTTATTAGTTATATGTATATTTAAGTTTATTATTTATATCATTTTTTTATCATTTATATTATTATTTATTTAATTATAAAGCTTTTAAACTTTCTCTCTCCTCAATTATTCTTTTATTTATTTTGAAGTTATTATTGTTTTTATTAAGTTATAATCTATTAAATTTATTATTTACACATATATTTACACTTACATTATTTTAAAGAGGCATGATATTTTTATTTGCTTATTTTTATTATTTATCTTGAATTTAAAACTATTTTCAATTATTATTATTATTATTATTATTATTATTGTTATATTTTCGGTTTTCTCTTTTTTTCTTATTTTTATTATTTATAAATTATTATTAGTTTACATGTATATATTATGATTCATTTATTTAGTATAGTTATATTTTAAGTTTAATGTTTTTAGGTATTTAAAATTTAGTAAAGTTATTATATATATATATTATATATATATATATATATATATATATATATATATATATATATATATATATATATATATATATATATTAAATTTTGTATGGTTAAATTTTATTCACATTTAGTATAGTTATTTTTTTAGTAGTTAATTTTAATATAGTTATTTTAAGTTTAGTATAGTTGTTTTATTTAAAATTTATTAAAGTTATTATTTAGTTTATTTAAATTTACAATTATTATATTATTATATCACCATTTGTTATTTATTATTTTATTTACAATGCTATATGTTATTTTAGATTTTCCTTTCATTTTCTTTTGTTTTATTATTATTTATTTTTCTTTTTATGTTGTATTATTCCTTTTTAAATTTTAAAATTCATTTTTCAAGTTAGTAAAAATTAGGTGGTAGATTTGTAAATATTTAAACTGGTTAACCTAAATAATTATATAATTTGCATGAAAAAGAAATCCTAAGGCTAAACATGGAAAGATTTAAAAACTAAATAGCTAAATAACTTTGCATGAAAAGGAATTTCTAAGCCTAAGCATGGAAATATTTAAATAGCATGAAGATTTGTAAAAGAAATGATAATTAACACATAATTTTTTTGAAAACCTACGTAGAGGGAGAAGAACTTTAAAGAAAATACATGTATGTGTGATTTAGATCTTTAAGCTAAACATGATGATGCCATTTTTGTTGTTTTTTTTTTTTAAGAAATTTTGAAACAAAAGAAAAAGTAAAGAGAGGGGGAGGAGATTACCTTGCCTTGGAGGGAGTGATGGAAAAAACCTTGGAGAAGCCTTTGATGGAGCTCACGGCTAGGAGGATTTGGGTAGGGTTTGGCTTGCTTGGAAGAAGAAGAAGGAGAGGAGGGAGGCTCATGGCTAGGAGAGGGATTTTGGGGGGGAATTAGGAGAAGGATGGTGAAGTGAGTGAAGCGAGTGTGTAAGTGTGTAAGAGAGTGTAAAACGGGATTATGAGAGGATTTTTATGGGGGGGCTCACGGTTTTGTGGAGTGGGGGAGATAAGGAGGAGGTGAGGTGGAGATATGGTGAAGGTATCGAGGATGTGAGGTGGAGATATGGTGAAGGTAAGGAGGATGTGAGGTGGAGAAGTGAGGGAGAGGTGCGGAAGAGATGAGGGAGAGATATATTATTTATTTATTTATTATTTTTATTATTTTTGATATATATATATATATATATATATATATATATATATATATATATATATATATATATATTAGGGATGCCACGAGGTTAATTTGGTTAATTTTGGTTTAATTTGGTTTGATTTGAATTATTAGTTCAATTAGGTTCATTTGGATTTGGGTTTGGGTTGACTTAACTTGGGTTAGAGCTTGAATGAAGCCAAAGTGCCTCTATCAATATTGTCCATATGATTGTAATGAAGATCTTTCATTAAGACACAAAGTGGTTTTGAGCTCATTTGGAAGTTCAATTTTGGTATGGATAGAATTTTTGATTATTTTGGACCATATTGGATTTGGGTCAAGTTATCTTGAGTTTGAGTGGGAATGAGGTCCAGAGGTCTTCAACAATAGTGTAGATATGGTTGTCTCAAAGATTTTTCATGAAGACATGAAAGAGTTTTGACAAAGTTTGGAGGGTCAATTTGGTGGATTTAGGAAATGTGTTCAATTTGGGTCAAAATTGGGGGTTTTTGTCCAAAATGGATTTGGGTAAGACTTGAGCTCAAATTGTGGACAATTGATGATCCAATTCAGTTTAAGGAGGTGTTATAAAGAGTTTGGGATTGAAATTTGGGAGGAATTGATTGACATTGGGTTTATTTAGGGGATTTTGGATTATTTAGGCAAAATTGGGGATTTTGGATTTCAAGTGGAATTAGATTTGAATGTGGGTCACATTGGGCTTGAATTTAATTTATATTGATATTGGGTATGTCTAATTGAAGTTTGGAATTGAAATTGGGCAAGATTTTGGTCAATTGGGTCAAGATTGGGTTTGATTTGGGCACTTCTGGGCTACATAGGCCAAATTGGGGTTTTTTGATTTAAATTGGGTTAAATTGACAAAATTGGCTCATGGTTTAGTTGAACAAAATAAAATTGGAAATGTTTAGGATTTTTTGAAAATTTTGAGAATTTTTTGAAATTTTTAGATTTTTGGGCAAAAAGGGTATTTTGGGTATTTTGATGGTATTGAGGGTATTTTTGGAAATTTTGGAATTTTTTGTCATGGATAGTCAATTTGAGTGGTAAGGAATATCTTGGAATGATTTTTGGAAAATTTTGGTGAATTTGAAGAATTTTAAGTAATTTATGGCATTTTGGGAGGTCAGGGGCAAAATTTTTGAAATTTTGGTAAATTGAAGCTTGGTTTGAGAGGAATGTCATGAGATGGTTTGAATTGAGTTATGGACCAAGGGTCACTCACATTTGGTTATCTATGTATTGGTACTAGTCAAACCCTAGCCTGATGCCAAGAGTTGAGAAGAACCATCTACATGAGTTTCTAAAGGTTTAGGGGAATGTGTGCATGTGAGTGGTGAAGTCCAGACCTACCTCAGGGCAAATCCTAAGGTCTGACCACCAATAGGAGACTTCCCCTAGGCTTCCTTATGCTTGCCTTATTCCTACTGAAAGGTGGAGGTTAGTCCTCAAGCATATGAAAACTCCTAGTGAAGCTAAAAAAGGCTTGAATTTCTATGGGGAGGGTTCCATGACAAGTCTTCTAAGAAAGACATCGGGAGAGTCCTACGACTAGACCCTAGGCTATTCTAAAGAGAGACTATGCTTCAACCAAAAGTGAGGTCAACAAATGGACCCCCAATAGATGTGGTGCACCGGACAGGCACACCGCGCGTATTAGTGTTGACCGAAAAGATCAACAAACCAGCACAAAACTGCCTAAGTAAAATACTTAGGACAAAACGCTGAATTGAGAGAGAGTTGTTTCCGATGGGGAAACAAGAGGAGGAATTTTCAATTTAAGAGTTGCAACTTTAATTTTTAAATTTCAAATTTCAAATTTGGATTTGATTTACTTTGCTTTTCTTTCGACTTTAATTTCAATTTGATTTTGGTTTTGGTTTTAATTTCAATTTTAATTTCAATTTTGGTTTTATGCAGAGAAAAGAGTAGGGCTAAGGCCCACCCGAATGCATTTGTATGCTGAGAAGGAAGCAGGACTGAGCCTATTCCATACGTGTATGCTGAGAAAGAATAGGACGGAGCCTATGCAAAATGCAGAGTGCTTCAATTTCAATTTTAATTTTGTGCTGAGAAAAGAGTGGGGTGAAGGACTACCCCGAATGCTGAGAATATGCAGAGAAGGGAGTAGAGCAGAAGCTTATCCCAAATGCTAAGACTGTCTTGATTTCAATTTCAATTTCAATTTGGTGCTGAGAGGGTTGAATGTTGAGACTGCTGAGAAAAGAGTAGGACTGTGCCTATCCTAATGCGGAGAACTGCTGAAGAGGGAGTAAGGCGGAAGCCTATCCCAAGTGCTGAGAATATGCTGAGAAGGGAGTGAGGTGAAAGCCTATCCCGAGTGCTGAGAATATGCTGAGAATTGCTGCGAATTGCTGAGAATGCTGAGAATTGCTGAGAAATGCTGAGATTGCTGAGAATTGCTGAGAATTGCTGAGAATATGCTGAGAACTGCTGAGAATTGCTGAGAAGTGCTGAGAATTGCTGAGAAATGCTGAGAATTACTGAGAATGCTGAGAATTCACGGATGCATAGACTGTGAAGAATTTTGCTGAGATGTATTTATGCAGAGATTCAGAAAGATTTTGTTGATATTTGGGAATGCAGAGTTTTATGAATGCAGAGACTGAACATATTGCTGAGATTTATGAATGCAGGGATTGGAGATATTGATGATATTTATGGGTGCATAGATTATGAAAACATATTGTAAAGTACAGAGAATGTTTGTAGAAGTTCATGTAAATGCTGAATTTTATCGAAATGCTTGTGCAAAGATTTTTGAAACTTCACAAGGTGCAGAGTTCTTTTGTTTTGCTCAAATGTTGACTTGTATTTTATTTGCTGCTGAGTTTTTCTTGGTTGCAATTGTTTTAGGATTTGGACCCAGTTTTAGACAAGTGCGACATCAGCTCTTCGTAGAACAAGACTCTATCTTTGAAACGTTGTGATTTACAGCACTTCTTGAGGTATTGTTCACTAACTATGGACTAGTGCTAGAAAATAACTCACTCATTAAGGTGATATCAGAATCACGTTCTTTCAAGTACCTATAAACATGTGTTATCTCTAAAGACGTCATTGCTGGAGAGGACAAAACTTTGTATCTTTGTTTGTAGCAGTCATCATTTGATTTGTTGCAGATTCTGTAAAGGTTGATGAAGTTGTCTTTGAGAAGTTGCTCTGACGTTCTTCGAATTGACATTGAAGTTGTAATTGCTGGATACTGAAGGATAAGACTTCAGGGTTGAATTTCCATTAATTGCCAACAACGTGACCCTTTCCTTAATTCTTTCTTCCCAGGCCTAAGCAGATCCCAAAATTTCTGTTCATGTGATCAAAATATTTTTCACTGTCAAAAGATATTTCTGAGCCAATTAATGACCGACCAAAAGACATAAAATCACTTGACTTTTTCTAAAGCATAATATCGAAAGAATCTTCTTAAGGTAGTCTTTCAAGTTTCATTAATCAGGGGAGGATTAAGACACCAATTTTTTATTATATGTTTGCCTCAAGCTTCTTCTCAGAGAGCCTTCTTTCCTTTTTTTATTCTTGCTCCACTTTTTACTGAGAATTACTATATCTAGTGAAGCATACTTTAAAGATTTTGAATGTTTGAATTCGAACACCAATTTTTGATTGTATGTCGACCTCAAACTTCTTCTCAGGGAGCACTTTTTGTTTCTTTTTTTTTCTTTTCTTTTTTTATTGATGATTACTATATCTGGTGGAGCACATGTTAAAGATTTTGAATGCCTGAATTGGGGCACCAATTTTTGATTTTGTGCTCACCTCAAGCTTCTCCTCAGTTGAATCTTCACAAACAAAAGTTTCACTCATTTTTTTTTCTTTTGCCCCTTTTGTTTTCTGAGAATTACTGTATCTGGAAAGACATATTTTATTTAAAGATTTTGAATGTCAAAACTCCCCTAATTAATAATTCTGAAATGTTTCTTAACGTGAATCCTGAGATATTATAACTTTTTTGAAAGTCCGTACCCAGCCATATGGCAGGAAATTAAAAGGCTTGTGATATCCCGAGTCAATTACTTTTATTTCAACCACACTATTTCATTTTGAAATTTACTCAGGACCCAGTCCGAATTCCTTAAAATGAAGGACCCAGTCATTAGGGTATTAAATTCATTCTTTCCTGAAGTCGAAGTCTTAGCAAAATATCCAATTTTGTGCTTTCCAAATATCTAGCAATTCTGGACAAAAACAAACTCATTTTTCTTTCATCATTATGATAGAAGAGATGGTACAGCTTAATACTGATCATGCTGAGCAACAAAAGTAGTACAATAGTAATAAAAAAGTGTCTCGTCCGTTGTCAGCTGCGTAGGAAGTCAATCAAAGAAAACAAATCACGAAAATCATATTGATAGAACCTCTTCAAGTTCTTTTCAAATATTAATCGAGGATTTTTACGCTTCCGTTCTTGAAGTTCTTCTCCAGCCATTCTTTGAAACTGATACAGCCTTCAATGGTGTGCCCAAGCATTATGTGATATGGGCAATAGTTGGGATGATTCTTCTTGTTAACCTCTGCTGGTTTCGTTGCCTCGAGCGATACGAACTCGAGCTTCTTAATCAAATTCGGAACATCCGTACTATTGCTTCATCATTGAAGGGATATACTTTGTTCAACAAATCGGTCATGAGACCGACCATGCCTTCCATCCGTCCGGAGTGGCCTCTGCTTGGGATGATTGTTGACCATGTATTCTTCGATTGTTCCGCTGACCGAATGCGATTGGACATCTTGAATATCTTGAGGTGGGCGTGGACCGTACTTGCTCCGGTGGGCTGAACATCATCGTTGTGGGTGTGGAACATACCACCGAGGCTAGTAATGAAGCGAGGAAGTGGCTGACTGTACAAGGAAATGGTCGACGTATCTTGATGTACAACCAGACCATCTCGAGGCGGTCGATGCTTATTGATTGTATTGAGGTAACTCGCTCGGTACCGTATCTCTATCGGTCGCTTTCCCTTGTCGACTATTGCCAGCTGTCTTCGATCTCCTTTCGGATATCTTTGCTTGGCTCCACCTCGTCATCTTTCTCGATGAATTCGGTTTGTTTGACCTCCTCTTGCGGGCTTGCGGCTTTACTAAGTAGTTTCTCAAAAGACTTGATAGTGAGTCCTTTAAGCATGAAAGGCTATCGGTCCATGGATGTTCTTGAGTAAGACCTCGATCGCATGTTGCTCCGCGATTGGGGCTCACACTTCATGCTTAAGTTTCTCCACCGTAGAATGTACTCCACCAAAGTCTCTGTAGATTTCTGACGTTCCATTACAAGATCTCCAATAGTAATGTGGTGGTGTATTCCATAAAATCTCTTCACAAACAAATTTTCCAATTCTGTAAATGTCCTGATCGACCCGTTTGGTAGTTCTGCGTACCAATCAAATGCAATACATGAAAGACTGCTTACAAACTGGCGGAAAAGTAATGCCTCGCTACCTCCCGCGTTGCAGCAACTCGCTCGGAAGTGTGCAACGTGCTGACGGGGGTTGCCCGTTCCATCGAAAGTCTTAAAGATTGGTGGCACAAAACCCTTAGGATATGGGATGACATCGAACTCCTCCGGGTAGGGTCTACCCTTTGAAACTGACGTGCCCCCTTTCGATTGGGCTAAGGCTTCCTTTACCTGCTGTTCGACCAACTGCATAATGTCTTTTTCTGGCACCATATTCTGAGTTGAATCTTTCTCAGCGGCTCATCTCGGCTTGCAGAAGCAACCTTCCTTCTTTCGTCGGTAATATGGACAATCTCCGGCTGGTTCATCTCCGGGGATGCCACCTGCTGTGAGTGCGACTATCCTTGCATTATAGCCATAGCAGTGGTCATTTCTTCGATTTTCTTCTCAAGACAGTTGATATGTTCATCTCTTTGTTGGATGGCCCTCTACCACTCATCCGCGGCATTCTCCTCACAAAGAGGAGTGTCGCTCGCAGCTAACATGGCTCGAGTCTCGATGACGTTGATTTCTGCGAAATCACCTTCCATGTACTCTGCTAGATTGTAATCTTCATCTTCAAAGTCTTCTTTCTGATATTTAGACAGTTGTGCAATGCCAGCTCGGAGCTTTTACACAGCGGACTCAATTGACTTCCTTTGAAAACTTTAAGGTCAACTGAAGGTTTTCGAGAAACACCACCTATTTCCTTGAGCAGCGGTGTCGTCGTGCAGAAGCTAATCGAATCACATGAAATCATATTTATAGAAACCTTTTCAGGTTCTTTTAAATGCTCATTTGGGATCGTTAAGTTTCCGCTCCTGAAATTCTTCTCAAGCCAATCCTTGAAGCTAAAGCTGAAGCAGTTTTCTATGGTGTGACCGAGCAACCGGTGGTATGGACAATACTGGGGATGATTTTTCTTGCCGGCCTCCTCTGGTTTCTTTGGCTCCGGTAGTCTGAATTCTGGCCTCTTTATTAGATTTTCAAACATCTTTGTCACGGCATCATCCTTAAAGGAATAGTTTCTGTGTAACCGATCTGACATTGTTAGAACATTTCTTCCGGCTATCTAGTACAGTCTCGTCTGGAACAAGCTATTCTTGAGGCTATTGCGAGTGCTTTGTTGCGGTCACTTGACTTTCAAAATTCCCTGATCATGTTTACATTCCTGTGCTTTTTTCATTTGTACGGACTTTGAATCAGACTCAATCTTGAATTTAGAAGACGACAAAACACAAGCATCGACTGACTCTTTCTCATGTAGAATATCTTTTCCTTAGTTAGCGGAGCGACTAGTACAACGGTAGTGAATCCGACGGTAAGAGCTGAAACAGTCTCAGGAGTAGTCCCAACAACATCTGAATTATTTTCAATCCATTCCCTCTTTGGCATGGGAAGTTCCTCAACATACTTCAAGTTGAACATTACAATAGGCTTAACGGACTTGCTCATTTCAATAGCCACGTCCCCGAACTTAGCTTCGACATCGTCGAACCCTTGTCCAAACTTAATGACTGCGAGATCAGGCAGCTCATCCCCATTTACGGTGAACTCTACTCCGGAGGTGAAAGAGAAGATCAACTTTGGCGAAGACATCATTCCTGGCATTTAAAGAAATTATGGAAGTCAATAACGTCCATACCTTGTGGTTTCAACGCAAGTACTCAAGCTATCGCACTCGTACTTCAAACTGGGCAATTCTCTTATTCTGTTTGGTGTTTTCACCTTATTTTATCTTTATTTCCGGCTTTTACATTTGTTAACATTGTTCGTTTAATTTCAAAATTTGAGTGAAAGGTATGAAAGTAGAGATTTGGTTTAATTTGCCGATAGCAAATCAAACCCAAGAGACATGGAGTAAAAATGAAATTCAGGACCTAGTCCTGGGCTGAATTCACAACACACCTCACACACAACACACCTATTAGGGGTCCGACCTCAAAAAATCAAAAGAAAACCCTAAGGATTCCCGAACCACTCTGTTTAAAGGTGATTAAACAGATGATCCCGAAATCCAAGAGAGTTGACTATGCTCGCCTAAGAAAGAAATGAGTGAAGCATGTCAACGGAAGAAGAATGACAATCTGGACCACGAGGGATGTGGACACATTGTCGATGTATGAAGATAGAAACCCCTGATCATGATGGAGAGTAGAGCTAATCCCCAGCAGAGTCGCCAGAAAGTTGTCGGCCGCTGAAATGCATCTTTGAGATTTAATTTAATGTATATATATTAGTTTTGAAAGCAAGATTTTAAATTTTAAAATATGAGAATGAGAATGGACAGATCTCATTCGTTTAGCAGTTTGAATGAACGAGCGTAATATCGCAAGTAACACATTTATTCCAAAGAATAGACACACTGGTTAACAATATCGCTCAATCAAATAAACTACAGAATTCATGACATCTATTCTGGTCTGAGAACCTTTATGTGGACAGACAAATTTCTTTATTTAATACGAAAGAATTAAATAGGGTTTATATTATCTGGGGTCTTTAAAGCTCCCTATAGAGGCAAGCCCCTGTAGTCAATTACCCCTCAAATGACCGAAATCACCCAAGAGAACTCTTGATTTAGATCAGGGTTTCTATCTTCATGAATTCAAAAGGTAGGTTTTTCAACGAAATGTGGTAGTAGGAAATCCAATAGGTGAAAGGCGCAATGTGAAACAGTTAATTTCAGAGTGAAAGAAAAGAGATGTAGGGGATGTCACGGATCTCGAGGAGAACCTCGATGATGTCCTAGACTATCCTATGGTTGGGCTTTAAATTTTGGAAGATGAATTTATTTCAGTTTCAATCCTGTCAATTAATTATAGGAATTACATTTACATAATCACCTGATTATGCAAATGACCTGAAAGATAGGAGGGTTTAGGTCGTATCGGACGACGACCTCAGAATCCTAAGCGAGTTAGGGCTTATATTGCACAGCGAGGCTGTGCAAAAGCCTAAAAGAACATGTGGGGATTTATGTCGCACTAGGCGAACTACCTCGAAGTCCTATGGCTTGTTATTTAGACTAAGGAATGGTTTTGGTCGATGTCGACACGAGTTTTGCTCGTTGAAGATGGTCGTGCTTGCCCTCGAAGTCGTGCTCCGTGCTCCACGTCATTGCAGAGGTTCAGTTTTGGAAAATGATGATCAAGAGATGAGAGAAATGTTTTGGTTTAGAAAAGTATTAGAATCCAAATATTTTAGTATTTTAATTAAAACAAATCTTAAAGTTGATTAAACATAACCGATTAAGATCCCACGGTTACGTCATCTCGGCACCGTTATTTTCATCGGATTCACTTAGTCCAAATGAATTTGCTAAACTCAACTGAATGAGTTCCACACTTTCATTTAAACCGTGGGAAATCCAGTTAGCAACACGTGGGTTACATCATCCGAGGTATTCCCGATCATCCAAAGAGACGTTTTAATTTAGTTGCAGTTGTAGGTTTTGTTTTGTTTGTGATTAAAATTTGAGTTGTTTTATCTTTTGAATGTTGTGGCGGTGAATTTTATCTTGTGTCGATTTTAATTTAGTTTTGGGTTTCAGTTTTGTGACTATCCTAAAGGTTTTCAATTTTCATGCAGGGTGACATTCTTATTTAACATGCAGGAGAAGTAAAGTACAGTGCAGGGAAAATAAACTGAAATAAAATAAAAGCGTACCTCGTAGGGTCTTCTCTTCATTCCTAGCTGAAACTTTAGTATTGCATTGCATGTATGCGTTTAAAATTTTGCAGAAATTAAAGCATGCCAGAAAACAGGAAGAAGTAGGACTAACAAGCAGTAACTACTCAATTCTATGATGTCTATGTAAATGTCATGGTTGTCTACCAAGTCCTATGATATCTATGTTAAGATCCTGGTTGTCTGCCAAGTCCTATGATGTCTATGCGAATTTCTATGTTGTGTTTCAATGAACTTTGTTAATTTAATTGAGGATGGTTTCGTTAAGCAGACATATTAAGTTTAATAGACCTCTGAGGTATCCAAAAGGTCAAAGAAGGATGCAGGTCCATGCTTCCCTCTGACAGCCTGGTGAAAAGTCTCAGGCTCATTTATACTTATTATGTTGCTTAACAACTCATCCTACCTATACCCTTATGCTTAATGAACACAGGTGTTCGGGGTAGGTTGGAGCAGATGGGTTTAGGTGTGGTTTGGATTTGGATTGGTGACAATTGGTAGTTTGATTTGGACTTATGGGGGTGCTGTGAAGAGTTTATGATTTTATTTGTGAAAGATTTGATTGGATTTGGTTTGTGTTTGGATTTGTTTTTTTTTGTTTTGGTTTTGGTTTAGTTTAATTTTGGTTTGATTTTAGTTTTGGTTTTGGTTTGTTTTTAGAGCTAGGAACTTTGAGTTTGGAATGTGAATTGGGAAGATTGTGTAGACATCGTGTAAAATTTGGGTTACTCCATGCATTCACTAAGCATAAGAGTATTCTTATTGTGTTCTCTACACCAAGTTGTAATTTATTTACTTTATTATCATTTATTTATTTAACTAATTGTTATTAATTTAATTTAATTTTACTTTAATTTATAATTACTTAATATTTATTTATTTAAATTATTATTTTCAGTTTTATTTTATATTATTTTATTATTTAATTTAATTTAATTAATTTAGTATAAATTATTATTTATTTACATTATTGCTTAATTTAATTTATTTAATTTATTTTAATTTATTATTTATTTACATTAGTATTTAATTTAATTTAATTTAATTAATTTAATTTAATTTATTTTATTTTAATTTATTATTTATTTACATTATTGTTTAATTTAATTTAATCTAATTTAATTTATTTAATTAATTTAATTTAATTTTACTATTCATTTTCATTATTGTTTAATTTAATATAATTTAATTTATTTAATTTAATTAATTTAATTTAACTTAATTTAATATTTATTTATATAATTGTTTTCGGTTTATTTAATTAATTATTATTTTATTTAATTTAATTATTTTTTTTGTTTTATTTAGTTTTAACTATTTAATTTTAATTTAATTTATTATTCATTTATATTATTTAAATTATTTTCATTTTATGTGTATATATATATATATATATTTAAAGCAAACTATGCAATGTTATTGAATGATTACTCAAACAAAATCCAAACATAAAAAGTAAATTGTCTGTATACACGGTACAAAGGGACATAATCTCATTAAAAAAACAATTGATCAAAAGAAGCTAGAAAATAGCTCACTGCTGCATCAAATCGCTCTCTTAAATTCCTCCTATGCAAAAATGGAACACCAAATTAAAAACAGGTCCAGCTATAACCAATAAGCCCGCTTGTGTTGAGTCAGACCTCGCAACATTTCCGAGTGTGGCTTAGGGAGCACTGGAAGACACAGTGAACCAGGAGGCGATTCTCATTGCGGTTGTATTGCGAGAGATTGGACGAGGAAGTGGTGATGCCGCGATTGACCGAAGTTTGAGAGCTCGATTGACATCTACACCGAAGGACTTCGATATCTCGGGATCGGTGAAGATAGCGCGAGACAAGGTAAATCGTTTCTCGCAGCTTCCACGAGCGGTTCTACGGCGATCCTCTGGAGGATTCGAGCTGTTGAGAAATTTTTGGCACGATATCGGCTTCGACGCACAAGTCGGTGATGATCCTGCGCGCCGCGTTCGACACCATCAACGCCGATATCGCCGCCACCACCATCGACGTGATTGTCGCGAGCTCCTCGCAGCAGCCAAAGCGCCCATTTTGAGCAACTCAATTTGAAGTCTCCTCCTTCACTTGACTAGGTGTTAGACTCCTCCTGGTCTCTCCCCTCTGATTTATAGCTCCTATGGTAATTTGGCCGAATTTTCCTGTGCGTCGTCCGAACGTAGCGCTACGTTCGGACGCCAGCTAAAAAAAGACGCGTGGCGTAAGTGGGGCCCATAGTCCACGTCAGATATTTAATGGAAAAAAGGGAAAATGAAACGCCGGCCGGCCAGGCCGATCGTTTCGCATATCCGCCGTTTCGCATATCCCGTAGGCTTCGTAAATAGGGTTTAATGCTCCATTCATGGTTTTAACGGCCGATTGGGTTTAGGGTTGCTCGCCTCCTCCTAGGGTTTGGATATTTGAATCCTTCATTGGGATTACTCGCTGGTCTTCGAGATTTTGATTTTTGAATCGTGAAGACGATGTCATCGTCCGACTCAGAGAATACGGTATGGGAGGAGGAGACGGGATCGAAATCAAGAAAGAGGAACGACTTCAGAGAACCCGATAGTCGAACATCCAAAGAAATCATTGAAGATTGCAAAGAAGTCGAAGGAGGGAATGGCAGAAGAAAGCTTGTCGTGGTAAGTTTGCTCCTTCTGTTCCTCATTTTTTAGTGTTTCTAAATACGGTGTATTTTCAGTGTTAATGACATGAATCTTACTCATGCAGGTTTATGGGCAGGAAATCCATGTATTGTAGATGTCGCCCATCAACATGTAGAGATGTTTTGGGGAAGGTTAGGCCTGCTGTTTCTCAGGAAATTTAGGCTAAACTTGAAGAATTGAAGCTCAGTCAGTTCTTTTATCTCCCCTCCGACACTCAAGATCACATCATGACCATGGATATACTAAATTGTTGGGATATGAAGAAAGCGGCATTCAGATTGGGGGGGAAGGACATAAGGTTTGATGCAGACCGAGTTGCCTTGTTAGTTGGCATGCCGATTAGAGGACCTATCGCAACTTGGGGCGAAAATTTCATTCTAAGGTGAGTGCCGATATGGCGAAGAAGAATTCTTGGATGAGCCACTCACGAGTCACCTACGTAGTTTGTGAAACTTATTATTAAGTTTTTGTTATCAAACTTATTATTTCCTTACAACAATTTGAGAGTGCTGGAAGAGCTATATTCGTATGCTAACAATTTAGATACGTTTTCGTCATTTAATTGGCACGCAACGATATGTGACCACTCGATCGAGCAAATAAACGGGTGCCTCATGAAATTAAAGAAGGGCCACAAATTGGGATACTTGATGGGTTTGTTTTTCTTCGACGGTTAGTCGCATTTACATGACCAAGTACATATCTACGTCATTTATTTTAACGGTGAAGTACTAATTTAATTTTTTATGTGCAGTTTGTGGTTTTATGAGCGGACAAGCTGTCATGACTCCGGCTCTTCACGATGCCGGACCTCGCATGTTGCGGTGGCGGGAAAAATCGAGTCGGAACCGATCAAGGATTAATTTAATTTTTGAAAGACTTGTAACTTTACAGGTACGTAGTAATATTTTTAGTATCATTTCAGACTTAATTTTTTATATGAAATATTTATTGGTTCTAATAAATGCCCATGTAGGTACTGGATTCATTTGCCGATGTCCGCGAGGACGAGAAGATCTTACTTGCCCCTACAGGGGAGCACATCTCTTCTCCTACTGGTTATGCGAGCCACGCAACATCAGAATCACGCGGTGGCACCCCTTTGGTTCCGGATACGAAGCACCCGCGGCCTACATATTCACATATGCGAGCGAGAAACGATCTTGGTAATATGGAAGGGATAGTTCAAACTCTTAGGGAGCTTCAGAATTTTGTTAATAAATTCACCGAAACTGTAAATAATAGATTAGACAGGGCAGAGGCTGATATTGTGGTGATGAAGACCGACATATGGGAGATGAAAAATAAATTAAATAAAGGTGACACCGAATCACCTAAAGAAAGCCCATCGAGTGGTGAGAACGGCCTCCTACCTATATGGAGGAAGGAAGGGAAGAGGAATCCGGGCCTATGGTTCCACATTCAATAGTTCCAATGTGGACTATAGCTTCAGTGGACGAACCTGTAGCTGAAGAAATAATGAATAAAGGGCACGGGAAACATGGGGAGGAAACCGTGAGCAAAACGCTAATGGGTAGCTTAGTCTGACGGGTTAAGTCCAGAAGCGGCCGTAAAAGAAAGGCAGTTGTCTCTCCATTCATTGTAATTAAGAGGAATAAAAACCCTTCAATAACAGAAGAACAACTTCCGGAGTCCGAAGGTGACATCCACCGCGGATGAAGCACACATCGATGAAGTCGGGAAACATGACTCGGATATTATTACGAGCATCGGAGGAGGATGAACAGCGAGGAGCTATCATTGCATTACAAGGCGATTTCCCTGCGTTGATTGTCCCGTTGTTGAGTTTCCTAGCAGAGATCTATTGTCGACGAGAGATGCAATGGGTCATAGATACATGTTTCAATCGATTCAAAGGCGAGTATGTAAATCCACGATACTTTATAAATAATTTCTTATTCCTTTATTAAATCTAATGATATTTTTTTTATTCATAATGCGATGACGATGTAATAATTCACATGGCCATATTTACATAACTCGGAATTGTATCTCGTTCTTGTGGAATGATAAAGAAATATGAACCGAACATATCGATATGTTCGAACTTGCTTTACAAAATAAGAGGCGTCAATCGCCCGAATCTTACAAATCATATCTATACGTGTCCCCGGCACATTGGGTAAAAATCTACATTCATATTTAGTTAGGAATCTTGCTCATGTTTAATGCATAATCTCATTTAATTTGTTTATGCAGATGTACAGAAAGCACCCATACAGAGATATTGTATCTCATGTTACAAAGGAGGCCGTTGCGGCAGCAGATTTAATTTTCGTTCCAATTATTCATAACCGGCATTGTACTCTACTAGCCAAAAATCAGATTTTGCGTCAGTGGAGATTTTTGGATTCTTTGCCGAAAAAATCTCACGCGGCATTCACACGCGACGTGGTATGCAACACGCCACTTTATTTACTGTCTAAACAAGTTCCTCGTTGCGAGAAGCTAACAATCATTTAAATTGGTACGACTTCTTTTCAGATTCAGTATCTTGTTGATTCATTAGGGAGTTCTTTTGACTTCGACCCCACAAAGTGGCAAATTATCACGTCCAAAGGACTCCCCACACGAGCTAACGATGTCGACTGTGGTATTTTTGTTTGTAAATACATGGAGACACTTGCAAAGAAAGGGAAAGTTGTTTGGAAAGATAAGTAAACCGGCGAAGCTGAAATGCCAAGGTTTAGAAGTCTGAACTCGCATACGAAATATGTAAATATAGGCTATCCAATACTTGATTGTACATTTAAACTAACCTTTAGATAAAATTCTGATTCATTTTTCTGTATAGTATATCGTATCTAAAATCTGATGCTTTTTTTTGTTCACTTTCTGTGTATGTCTTTTGTGCAATTCAGTTTTCAACATTTCTGTGTAATTCTGGTGCATTGCATGGTGTCCAGCCTCTTTCCCGATAAATACCTCTGAAAATACAACTGTAGAATTCTGGTGTATTTTCGGTGTATTTTCAGATGTATTTACAGTGCATTGCATGGTTTGCGGGATCTACAGATTTACAGTGTATTTTCGAGTGTACTTCTGCTGTATCTTGTATGGTTGCGGGATGTTTTTCAATTGTTCGAGTGCTCGCTTGTCTTAATTTCTTAATAGTGGTGCACAATACGACAGAATTCGGTGTTTTCACGTGTGTTTCGTTGCATTGCATGGTGTCCGATAACGGCGGCGTTACGGTGTATTTTGAGGGGAATTCGGTGCATTTCATGGTTTGCGGCCTTTCCCGATAAATACACTTGAAAATACATCTGCGAGAATTCAGTGTATTTTCGAGTATATTTTCGGTGTATTTCGGTGCATTGCATGGTTTGCGGGATCTGCGATTTATGGTGTATGCTCAATAGATCGTGACACTTTGCGAACATGTTTGCTTCACGATTACTTTGTGGTTCTTCTCTACTTGGATCCTTCGTGAATTTTCCCGCATAAAGTCTGTTCATTTTAGTATCGAGTACAGTTATATAAAATACTAAATTATTTAGAATGTAGAATTACATAATCTTCTTCCTCTTGCCTTTTTCCCAGTATCCTTTTAGCCTAGCATTGGAAATACCTTTGGGTCTCTTTTTTTCGGGATCATTTAGATTGCTAGTTGGCACATGTGATTTTTTCTTTTTGGTAGCTTTATTTAGGTTAGGATCCTTCCCATCTACTATGTCATCAATACCTATAGATGTTGTCTTTAATGTATTAAGAAGGTATGTCTCGGCGCGTTCATTTCCACCTGCTTTAGTTATTAGTTGGTATACAAACTTTTGACAGTGTGACTTAAATAAGATTCCACTGGAACTTGCGATGGACATTTCAGAGTCCTCCATACGTATGTACCCAAAGGTTTTATAGATTTCTTTTTTGGCCTTCACTGACCATCTCAATAACAAATATTGGTCTGGAATATTTGTTACTTTAACCTCATTAAGAACACGTAGTGAGTGAGCGCAGAGCAACCCCATCATTTCAAATTTCTTGCGGCTACGAGTGATCTCGCACTTAGTCCTATTGTAATTAACGGTCCAAGGTCTACTCGTCTCCAGTTATCCAAATTCCTAACATAAAATGCCGAAGCACCCTCAACTGCGACATCAACGGTTACTCCGCATAAACCATGCAAGCAACTCTTTTTCAAACATGCAATACAGCTTCCGGGTGTAATACGCGGCGGCTTGCCTCGACTCTTGGGCTTATTTTAGCTCGTGGGTTTAATAACCGTTTGAGAGCTTTTGAAGTCTTCATCCTTCTCGTTCCTTCTCCAAGATTTCATAATACTTTCAATTCCCAAAAAGCAGTCAGTGAGAGAACTGGTTGGCTTAGATACACCATGACATACGCTATTTGTGGACTCACTTCGTTGCGTCGACAATATTCTCATTCCAAATATTTCTTTATTGAATGCTGTGGACCACTTATGTCTTATACGATACAAATCTTGTAGCCATCTGTTGCCGTGTAGGTCTCCTTGCTCAATCATTAAAGCCCAAAAATGTTCAAACTCCTCTTCACGAGTCACATTCCCTCATGCATGCTGTAAAACAGATTGTGAACACTCTTCTTTGAGTGTTACCGCAATGAACTTTTGAAGACAACTTCTTATAAATATGCCATCTGGCATAATCTATGCCTTGTGAATGGAAGGCATTCTTGAATGGCCCTTGACATCGCTTGATCTTGATCGGTAAAAATAGTGATTGGATGTTTGTCGCTCATTAGCCGAATAAAAGTTTTAAATAACCAAGTGAATAACTCTATTGTCTCGTCGGCTAAAAAACCAACTCCAAAGAGGACGTTTTGCCAGTGGTGGTTAACCCCTACAAAAGGAGCACAACATAAATTGTACTTATTCAAACGGTAGCTCGTGTCGAAAGTTACAACATCCCCAAAGCAATCATAATCTAGCCTAGAACTCCCGTCACACCAGAAAAAGCTTCTTAGTCTCCCTTCATCATCAGTGTCGAAGTCCCATGCAAACATACTGTCATGATTTTATCGTTCCATGAATAATTGCAATAGAGAGTTTGCATCACCTTGTTCAATTCTAAATCTTCTATCCCTTTGAAGGAAATTGTAGGCATCTTGTCTCATACACTCCATGTTCTCTACTCCACCAACCTCAACAGCAAGGAACCTAAAAGCGTCTGCTGCTCTAATCCCTGAACCTGTCATTGATCTCAGTAATTCTGCATTTAGCTCGCTAACCTTCCGACTGGACCGTAGAAGGTGCTTGTCACCGGATTCCGCCAATGGGTGGTTATGCCCTTCGACAAATTTCTTTATTGACCAATTGCCGTCAATGTCTACAACATAACGAACCATTGCTTGACAACCACTCCTTCTCTCAGCTTTCCTGTACTTCAACGTATTGGTGACCAGTGACTCTTTCTTATGGCTCGCTTTAGCATAAGTATAATTCTTCGACTTAATTTGCACGGAGTTCGGCCGATGCTTCTTGTGATCCTTGCGGACCATTGAATCCAACATGATGTGCATAAGCGCAATAGTGTTCGTAAGCCTCCACCTCATTATGAACAATAGTATTGAGAAAACCGTTTACGATTGGATCATTTGAATCACTTCCTCCCACGAGTAACTACAAATTGAATTTGTACAATAAAGTTAGTCGGACTTGTATGACCCAAGCAATACTTATAAAAACACACCTGGGAATAGACCAAAAATACTGCAGATAAATCTTGACATAAAACACGAATTAACATCAATTAGCAGGAATACCCTAACTTTAAGGTAGAAACAACATCAAAATATGTCATAAATCAGCCATATAGATCGTAGGCTTGAATTTAACCTAAAACAAGCAATACACTGAAAATACATTGAGAATACACTTAGAATACACTGAAAATACACTGAAATAATCCACTTACAATACAATAAAAATTACACCCAAAATACACTGAAAATACACTGAAAATACACTAAAAATTATACATTGACAATACACTGAAAATACACTGAAAATACACTGAAAATAAACTGAAAATGATACATTGAAAATACACTGAAAATATACTGAAAATACTCCAGTGAGAATACACTGAAAATAATACACTGCGAATACACTGAAAATAAACTGAAAATGATACACTGAAAATACAGTAAAAATACTCAAGTGAGAATACACCGGTGATAATACTCTGAGAATACACTGAGAATACACTGAAAATACACTGAAAATACACTGAAAATACTCCAGTGAGAATACACTGATAATAATACACTGAGAATACACTGAGAATACACTGAAAATACACTGAAAATACACTGAAAATACACTGAGAATACACTGAAAATAATACACTGAAAATACACTGAAAATACTCCAGTGAGAATACACTGAAAATAATACACTGCGAATACACTGAAAATAAACTGAAAATGATACACTGAAAATACACTGAGAATACACTGAAAATACACTGAAAATGATACACTGATAATAATACACTGAGAATACACTGAAAATACACTAAAAATACACTGAAAATACACTGAAAATGATACACTGAAAAAACACTGAAAATACTCAAGGAAAATCACTTTAGGTTATTACTCATCCCTTCGACAGGAATATTCCACGCAGGGTTAATCTTACCTCCTCCGTCCCAAACGAGTTTCCGTAATTCATGCTTCCTATTTCTTCATTAAGAGAAAAATCAAACTCCATCACTTGGAAATAGCGACGGTGAAACCCTAGAGAGGCCGCCTTAGAGAGACAAAACCACTTTTCGTTAAACCTAAAGAGCCAAAAATGCACTTTTCGAAAGCCCTAACAGAGCCAAAAAAACACTTTTCTGCTATTTATTCTACTATTACGTCAATGGCAGATGCGAGGGAAACAAAATGACCGTATGTAAAAAAACGGGAGAAACGATCGGGTCGGGCGGGCCGGGCGTTTCATTTTTCCTTTTTTCCATTAAATATCCGACGTGGACTATGGGCCCCACTTACGCCACGCGTCATTTTTTAACTGGCGTCCGAACGTAGCGCTACGTTCGGACGACGCACAGGAAAATTCGGCGGTAATTTGGTACTTCTAGGCTTAGGGCTGGCGATTGCAGTCACCACCCCCGGTGGATAACCGCATATATATATATATATATATGTATATATATATATATGTGTATATATATATATATATATATATATATATGTTATTTATTTTATTATCCTTATATTCTTATTATTTAATATATATAAATTATAAGTTATTTTATTTTAATTTATTATTGTTATTAGTTATATGTATATTTAAGTTTATTATTTATATCTTTTTTTTATCATTTATGTTATTATTTAATTAATTATAAAGCTTTTAAACTTTCTCTCTCCTCAATTATTATTTTCTTTATTTTGAAGTTATTATTGTTTTTATTAAGTTATAATCTATTAAATTTATTATTTACACATATATTTACACTTACATTATTTTAAAGAGGCATGATATTTTTATTTGCTTATTTTTATTATTTATCTTGAATTTAAAACTATTTTCAATTATTATTATTATTATTATTATTATTATTATTATTATTATTATTGTTTTTCTTATATTTTTGGTTTTCTCTTTTTTTTTCTTATTTTTATTATTTATAAATTATTATTAGTTTACATGTATATATTATGATTCATTTATTTAGTATAGTTATATTTTAAGTTTAATGTTTTTAGGTATTTAAAATTTAGTATAGTTAGTTTATTTAAAATTTAGTAAAGTTATTATATATATATTTTTTTAAATTTAGTATGGCAAAATTTTATTCACATTTAGTATAATTATTTTAGTAGTTAATTTTAATATAGTTATTTTAAATTTAGTATAGTTGTTTTATTTAAAATTTAGTAAAGTTATTATTTAGTTTATTTAAACTTACAATTATTATATTATTATATCACCATTTGTTATTTATTATTTTATTTACAATGTTATATATTATTTTAGATTTTCCTTTCATTTTCTTTTGTTTTATTATTATTTCTTTTTCTTTTTATGTTGTATTATTCCTATTTTTTTTTAAATTTTAAAATTCAATTTTCAAGTTAGTAAAAATTAGGTGGTAGATTTGTAAATATTTAAACTAGTTAACCTAAATAATTAGATAATTTGCATGAAAAAGAAATCCTAAGGCTAAACATGGAAAGATTTAAAAACTAAATAGCTAAATAACTTTGCATAAAAAGGAATTTCTAAGCCTAAGCATAGAAATATTTAAATAGCATGAAGATTTGTAAAAGAAATGATAATTGACACATAATTTTTTTGAAAACCTATGTAGAGGGAGAAGAACTTTAAAGAAAATACATGTATGTGTGATTTAGATCTTTAAGCTAAACATAATGATGCCATTTTTGTTGTTTTTTTTTTTTTAAAGAAATTTTGAAACAAAAGCAAAAGTAAAGAGAGGGGGAGGATATTACCTTGCCTTGGAGGGAGTGATGGAAGAAACCTTGGAGAAGCCTTTGATGGAGCTCACAACTAGGAGGATTTGGGTAGGGTGTGGCTTGCTTGGAAGAAGAAGAAGGAGAGGAGGGAGGCTCACGGCTAGGAAAGGGATTTTGGGGGGGAATGAGGAGAATGATGGTGAAGTGAGTGAAGTGAGTGTGTAAGGGTACATTTGGGGCAGTTGCAGGCTTATCCGAACTATGCCGATAAACGAACTATCCGACAAGTCTGCGTATCTACGAGTGATCCAGGATAAGTTTGTTTGTACGTTTAGTTTGAGAGTTTGTAAAACAATTAATTTGTAGTTGTTTGTGGATAAATGACTATTATGCCCTTGAAATGAATAAACTGTTAAACTGTTTGGTTTTTGGTGTTTAAGAACGCTTTATTTTGAATTAAAACATAAAAAAAATAAGTTTGATATATTATTTTCTGTATATAGCAATTTCTAATTCTATAATTACGTAAAATAACCATATTCTACATATGTACGTTGCCGGATATAATTTTGCGAGCACACACTAATACGGGAGTTTAAAGAAATTCTTTATGTGAAAATTTTGGTGCTTTATGTGAAAATTTTGATTTACAAGATTTTCATAGATGTGTTGTAAGAGAGTTGTCTTGCCCATGCCACGATGACTCACTTCGGATGGAAGAGAAATGTTTTTGTACGGGCTAGCAATATGGGCTGGATCTTCATTTGTTGGCTTCTTCAACCACTCAATAACAAAATCCTTCTCCATGCCAGATCGATACGTGCTCAGGTGAAAGCGGAGGCGACAGTTGGACCTTCTGCCATGGCACAGAGCTTAGGGTGGTTTTCTCGCAGCCTGTCGAGCTCCTCCTTCATGCTCGTCTGCCATCTGAAGCACTGATCTTGCAGGTCATCAGAGCAAGCGCTGATGATTTTATCCATGATTGGCCAACAAAACCAGTCTGCAATGGCACATATCAAGGTTAAGCGGAGGAGACGACAGAGGGCAGAGGGTAGAGGGCAGAGGGTAGGCGCGTATGCTTCGATGGGGACGAGACAAAGGCCTCCTTCGGCTTCGTTCGACAGGGAGCGAGGGGGGGCAGGCGCGTATTTTTCTTTGCCAAAACGCGGAACGCGGAGCTAGGGTCGCGATCAGCTTGTAAGAGAAAATAAGAAAAGCTAAAAAAATATAATTTTCAAAAAATCCCTAAAAACGTGCTAAACAAACAGTACGACAGCGTTTTCAAAAATGCCGCCACACTTATAAGCTGCCCCAAATGGGGCCTAAGTGTGTAAGAGAGTGTAAAATGGGATTATGAGAGAATTGTTATGGGGGGCTCACAGTTTTATGGAGTGGTGGAGATAAGGAGGAGGTGAGGTGGAGATATGGTGAAGGTAAGGAGGAGGTGAGGTGGAGATATGGTGAAGGTAAGGACGAGGTGAGGGGAGAAGTGAGGGAGAGGTGAGGGAGAGATGAGGGAGAGATGTATTATTTATTTATTTATTTATTTATTATTTTTATTATATATATATTTATTTTAGGGATTCCATGAGATTAATTTGGTTAATTTTGGTTTAATTTGGTTTGATTTGAATTATTAGTTCAATTAGGTTCATTTGGGTTTGGGTTGACTTAACTTGGGTTAGAGCTTGAATGAAGCCCAAGTTCCTTGATCAATATTGTCCATATTATTGTAATGAAGATCTTTCATGAAGACACAAAGTGGTTTTGAGCTCATTTGGAAGTTCAATTTTGGTATGGATAGGATTTTTGATTATTTTGGACCATATTGGATTTGGGTCAAGTTATCTTGAGTTTGAGTGGGAATGAGGTCTAGAGATCTTCAACAATAGTGTATATATGGTTGTCTTGAAGATTTTTTATGAAGACATAAAAGGGTTTTGATAAATTTTGGAGGGTCAATTTGGTGGATTTAAAACATGTGTTCAATTTGGGTCAAAATTGGGGGTTTTGGTCCAAAATGGATTTGGGTAAGACTTGAGCTCAAATTGTGGAAAATTTATGATCCAATTCAGTTTAAGGAGGTGTTATAAAGAGTTTGGGATTGAAATTTTGGAGGAATTGATTGACATTGGGTTTATTTAGGGGATTTTGGGATATTTAGGCAAAATTGGGGATTTTGGATTTCAAGTGGAATTGGATTCGAATGTGGGTCACATTGGACTTGAATTTGGTTTATATTGATATTGGAGATATCAAATTGAATTTTGGAATTGAAATTGGGCAAGATTTTGGTCAATTGGGTCAAGATTGGGTTTGATTTGGGCACTTTTGAGCTACATAGGCCAAATTGGGGGTTTTTTTTTTAAATTGGGTAAATTGACAAAATTAGCTCATGGTGTAGTTGAAAAAAATGAAATTAGGAATTTTTAGGATTTTCTAGATTTTTTTGAAAATTTTTTCGAATTTTTTGATTTTTGGGCAAAAAGGGTATTTTGGGTATTTTGAGGGTATTGGGGGGTATTTTTGGAAATTTTGGAAATTTTGGTCATGTATTGTCAATTTGAGTGGTAAGGAATATCTTGGAATAATTTTTGGGGAATTTGAAGAATTTTGGGTAATTTAGGGCATTTTGGGAGGTCAGGGGCCAAATTTTTGAAATTTTGAAAAATTGAAGCTTGGTTTGAGATGAATGTCATGAGATGGTTTGAATTGAGTTATGGACCAAGGGTCACTCACATTTGGTTCTCTATGTATTGGTACTTGTCAAACCCTAGCCTGATGCCAAGAGTTGAGAAGAGCCATCTACATTAGTTTCCAAAGGTTTAGGGGACTGTGTGCATGTGAGTGGTGAAGTCCAGACCTCCCTCAGGGCAAATCCTAAGGTGTGACCACCTATAGAAGACTTCCCCTTGGCTTCCTTATGCTTGCCTTATTCCTACCAAAAGGTGGAGGTTAGGCCTCAAGCATATGAAAACTCCTAGTGAAGCTAAAAAAGGTTTGAATTTCTATGGGGAGGGTTCCATGACTAGTCTTCTAAGAAAGTCACCAGGAGAGTCCTACGGCTAGACCCTAGGCTATTCTAAAGAGAGACTAGACCTCAACCAAAAGTGAGGTCAACCGTTAAGCTGTTTGCCGGGGCTCGACACCACATCACTATCGGTGATCTAGTGGTGGAGCAACAAAAACCGAACGAGACTTTAGTGGATTACATACTTCGATGGAGGAACTTAAGTATGAAGTGTGAACCACAACTTCAAGAACAACATGCAGTCGGTATCCTGTTGAAGAGTATCCATGGCCCGATAGCACTTCTTCTTAAAGGATTCACAATTAAGACTTTCGAGAAGTTGCTTAGCAAGGCTGGGAGCTTGCAGGAGGAGGCAAAGCAACTGAGTTTTGTTGACAAGACTGATAAGTGGAAGCCTGCAAAAGTATTTAAAAAGAAATCCAGGATCATCACGACAGTAGACAAAGGTAAGCAGCCAGTGCAAATACAGCCAGAGCAGCCACAACCAAGTTATCAACCACCGCAATGGATCTATTAGCAACCTCAACAGAGTTATCAATAGCCTCGACCAAACTATCAATCATGGCGGCATGATCAACTGCCGCCTCGTCCACCACGTGTCCTGAAGGAACTTTTGAATAAGGAATACCCCTTCAAGATTGAAGCAGTGGCTAAGATGTTTCGCAGTTTGATGAAGACGTCTGACTTTCAGCTACGAGAGCCCAAGAGGCCAGAAGAAGTCAACAAAAAAGATCATCCAAACTACTGCCCCTACCACCAGATGATCGGACACAAGATAGAAGACTGCTTCATCATTAAGAATTGGCTTGATGATAATCTTCGGAAAGGGAACATAACGATCCCAAATGAATACATGAAGGAGCCCCAAAAAGAAGGTTCTGTTAATGTTATTTCAACGGATCTTATTGTTCCGATAGACCCATACACGACCAATGATGGATGGAGTACTGTCTGGACAAAGTCTTCGAAGAAAATTTTGGATCGCATCCAGACTGCTTCGGTGTGCGCTTCAACTCAGAGTTTGAAACCTGCCGAGCCGGCGCTATCACTTGCGATTGAAGAACCGCCCCAGAAGAAGGAGAAGATCGTGATAGAAGAAAAGACCGAGGCTCCGAAGGGTAGACTTGAGGCTGCTTATCCTAGGATGGTTGTTTCTGATTCGGGGGAGAAATTCCTCGAACCTCTGACTCTGTATGATTATTTGCTCGCCCCGGCGGGATCTTATAATGATAAGAGTTTTGGTGTTGGCTACGTTTTGATTGTTTCTAATGATTACATAACTAACGATAACCAACCTAATCTGAATCTTGATTTCGTTATAAATAACGATTCTCAAATCTGTCGGCATATTTTTAGGTTATGTGTTTTGAAAAGGGGGTTGCCTACAGAAATTGTCGGTGAATTTTCATATTTTAAATTTAATTTAAATATATATATATATAGTTTAAAATATAACATTTAATTTTGAAAGTAATTTTAAGTTTAAAAGTTTTAAGATATGAAATCAAACCGATCTCACATCCCAAATAGTTTATATAAACGAGCACCACGCCACAAACCGTGTATCTATCCCAAAGAATAAACACAGTACTTGATGATGGGACTCGATTAAATAAACTAGAAGATTTATGACATCTGTTTGGTCTGCGAACCAATTTTATAAGCCGACAAGTTCTCCTGCTTAATATAAATGAATTAAGCAGGGTTTATATTGCCTGGGTTCTTAAAGTTCCTATAAGGATGAGCCCTATAGTTAATTACATCCTAAGTGACGGGAATCACTTAAGAAAACTCCCGATAATGATCGATGACTTTGCTCTCAAGAATTTCAAAGTTTAAGGTTTTCGAAGGATTGGATTTTGGAATTTTCAAAGGGAATGGATCGAATTTAGAACAGTTTATTTTAGGAGTCCGAAGGAAGAGGAGTAGGAGAAGTCGAGGATCAAGAAGGATCTTGGCAACTTCCCAAACTATCCTATTGTTTGGCTCGGATTTAAGAAAATCTTAATATTATCTGAGATTTCAATCTTGCCAGTTTTAATTAATTTGGACTTATATTTGTATAATAAAATCATACGAATAGCCTTGAAGATGTGAGGTTTTATGTCGTACCAAACGACTACCTCGGAATCCTAAGACTGGTTAGGGCTTAATTTATATGATATGATCATGCAAAAGCCTAATAAAAAGGTTGAGGATTTATGTTGCACTAAGCAAACTACCTCGAAATCCTATGGCTTGGTTATTTAATTCTAGGAACGTTTAAGCGATGTAGAGTTGTTTCTTGCGAAGATGGTCGTCTTGCCCACCATGCTCCAAGCTCCTTGTTCTTGCAAGGGTTTAGTTTTAGAAGATTGTAATCAAAGAGAAGAGAAAAGTTTGGTTTTAGGAATCTTAAAGTCCGAGTGTTTTTAGTGTTTTAGTTAAAACAAACCTTAAAGTTATTAGAACGAAGCCGATTAAGATCCCGCGGTTCCGTCATCCCGGCACCGTTATTTTCATTGAATTCACTTAGTCCGGATGAATTTGCTAAACTCAACTGAATGAGTTCCACACTTTCATTTAGACCGTGGGAAATCCTGTTAGCAACACGTGGGTTTCGACATATTTTTAGGTCGTGTGTATTATTTTAAAGAGGGGGTCGCCTAACAGAAGTTATCGGCGAATTTTAGATTTTAATTTTAATTTAAATATATATATATGATTTAGAAAGTAGTATTTGATTTTGAAAATAATTTTAAGATATGAAATCGAGCCGACCTCACATCCCAGATAGTTTATATAAACGAGCGCGCATCATGAAATCGTGTATTTATCCGAAGAATAGACACCTTTGCTTAATGATGAGGCGTGGTTAAATAAACTAGGAGATTTGTGACATTCGTTTGGTCCGCTAACCAATTTTATAAGCCAACAAATTCCACGCTTAATGCGAAGAAATTAAGCGGGGTTTATATTACTCAGGTTCTTAAAATTCCTATAAAGACGAAGCCTCTATAGTTAATTACATCTTAAGTGACGGGAATCACCTAAGAAAACTCTCGATAATAATCGATGAGTTCTGCTCTCAAGAATTTCAAAGTTTAAGTTTCCAAGGGATTGAATTTTAGAATTTGAATAGGGAATGGATCAAATTTGGAACATTCTATTTTGGGAATTCAAAGGAAGAAAGGTAGGAGAAATTACAGATTCGAAGCGAACTTCGGTAATTTCCCGACTATCCTATTGTTTGGCATGAATTTAGGAAAGTCCTAATGTTTGTTTAATGTTTTGATCTTGCCAATTTTAATTAATTAGGACTTATATTCGTATGACACGATCATACAAATAGCCTCGAAGATGTGAGGGTATATGTCGTATCGGACGACTACCTCGGAATCCTAAGACTGGTTAGGGCTTTATTTGTAATGCAAATGCCTAATAAAAGATTGAGGATTTATGTTGCACTAGACAAACTTCCTCGAAGTCCTATGGCTTTGTTATTTAATTCTAAGAAAGTTTTGCTGAAGTAGACTCAGGTTTTGCTGATGACGATGGCCGTGTTGCCCACCATGCTCCGAGCTTCTTGTTGTTGCAGAGGGTTTAGTTTTAGAAAATTGTAATCAAAGAGAAGAGAGGAGTTTGGTTTTAGAAATCTTAAATTCCAAGTGTTTTTTATGTTTTAATTAAAACAAATCTTAAAATTGATTATAACAACACAGGTTAAGATCACGCGGTTCCATCCTTGCGGCATCGTTATTTTTATCGGATTCACTTAGTCCAGATGAATTTGCTAAACTCAACTAAATGAGTTCCACACTTTCATTTAGACCATGGGAAATCCCGTTAGCAACACTTAGGTTACATCATCCGAGGTATTCCCGATCATCCAACAAGATGTTTTAATTTAGTTATAGTTGTAGTTTTGTTGTTTTGTTTGTGATTAAATTTTGAGTTGTTTTATATTTTGAAATGTTGTGGCGGTGAATTTTATCTTGCAACGACTTTTAATTTAGTTTTGGTTTCAGTTTTAGGGGCTATCCTAAAGGTGTGGGTTTTCATGCAACAGTTGTTTATCATGCAAGAAAAGTAAGTGCATTTGCAATAAGGTAAATTACAAGAAGGTAAATTGCAATAAAATAAAAGCGTACCTGGAGGGTCTTCCCATCATCCCAAGCTGTACTTAAACACGATTTAGAATATTTAAGCATTTAAAGCAAATTCTTAGGAAAAGCTAAGGGAAGAGTTATGGTTTTCTACCAAGTTCCTAATCCTATAGCTAGTATCTCCTATAACGTCTAGGTTCTTGTGTTTTGGTTTAAGGACGATTTTCTTCATCAAAGAACGATCAAGTTCAATTGTTCTTATAAACATCCTATCGTATTGAGGAAGTTCTTAAGACTAATCTTAAACATCTTTTTAATACCTCTAGGATTGTTTTAAGTTCAAGAGAATTTAACTATCTGATGAATCAATCATCCGGGAGTTCGAGTTTTGTTATCTTGCTCGGTGAACTAGGACGTTTCAATATCCTATGAGTGAAGTAATACTTCACTTAACACTCCATTTAGGAGTTATAACGATAAGAGCTTTTGAGGGAAATCGATATTAAGTGGTTTGTGACTCGACTTAATTTTAATTAATGGGTTTAAATTTGGAATAGTGTTCAAGTTGTTTTGGATTTATTTTTGAATTCTTTATGTCTTAAGTGATGTTATATTTAATTCAATTTAATTTAATTTAATTTTAATTTAATTTAATTTGATTTAGTTTTAGTTTTAATTTAATTTTATTTATTTACTTTAATTTTGATTTTATTTTAACTTGATTTTTTATATATATATATATATCTAATTTAATTTAATTTATTATGTTTTGATTTAATTTAATTTAATTTTTAATTTTATTTTATTTTATTTTATTTTATTTTAATTTAGATCTTAGTTTGGTTTTATTTTTAATTTAAATTTAAATTTAAATTTAATTTAAATTTTATTATTATTTTTTAATTTTAATTTAATATATATTTTTTTTTATGCTTTAGGGATGATTTAATTTTAATTGTTAAAATATTAATTTAATTAAAATTTTAAAAGGATTCAATTTAAATGTTTTAATTTTAATTTAATTTAATGATTAAGTCTTTTAGCACTTTAAATTTTGAAATTGGATTATCATTTTAATTAGGAATTAAATATTATTGAGGTGATTAATTTAGGGATTCTTAGATTAAATAATAAATTTCTTCCTAATAATATCCCTATTTTAATAATTCCAAATTTTTTATTATTCTTCCAAGTTTAAACAATTATTTAATTAAGGTTTATTTTAATTATTTTCAAATTATTTGGTAGGTTTCTACCCTTTAATTACCTAAGTTTCAAACATCCAAAATCAACTTAGTATCAAATATTTTACCCACCCTTTTAATTAAACCTAAAATTTTTAATTATAGGTTAAAATTTTAATTACTATTTTGCCCTTTAAACTTACTAATTTCATAACTCACTAAATTGAGCTTAAATGATTTTGAAATTTTTATGTAACTTCACTCATATGTCAATCAAGACATTAGAGGAGAAAATGTGATTTTTATGTATTTAATTTATTTATATAATTATTTTTGGTGGAAAATAAGAATTTTCAAGGAAAATTTAATAACATGACCAAGGGAAAATTTCTGTCCTTAAGAAAATTATGGGACATTCCTAATGACCAGAGGACCACTTGGACGATTTTGGTGATTTTTTGAATTATATTATTTTTATTATAATTATTTTGAGTTTTGTAGTATTAATTAATTTAAAAAATAAAATAAAGGTTGAAAAGTGAATTTTATATTTTTCAAAAATCTCTCTGATATCAAGGAAATCAGAGAACCAATTTTTATAATTTTCTGATTTTTCTTTGATTTATTAGAATTATTTTAGTGGAAATGCTAGAAAATACATTTTTTTTAATTTTAAAATTACCTTAGGGCTTTAAAATTTAATATCTCATCATAGAGACTTAAGAAAAATACGGGGTTTGTTCCTAAGTGTTTAAAATTCAAAATGTGACATTTTGGTGAATTTTATTATTTTTGTGATTTTTATTATTTTTTAATTATTAAAAATATTAAAATAATGCAAAAAAATTAACTTTTTTGGAAAATTGCAATTTTAATTTTCTTAAATTCCCCTGATATCAGAGAGGCTCCAAAACTAATTTGGTAAATTTTTTAGAAGTATTTTGAAAATTATGAATTTTTTAAATTTAATTTTGGCTAAATGGCTTAATCAACCCATTTGATAGGGCTAACCAAGTCCAATTGACTTCAAAATTTTATGGTGGGTTCCTCTGATCCTAAAGGTCAGTGGAGAATTGATTTCAAGTCAATTTGATGTATGATTAGCTCTAATTAATTAAAGCTCCATTTTAGGTGTTTAAGCCGATTAGGGTTATTACGAGTGAGTTAACTTCGAAAACCATTTTCTCTAGGGTCCTCTGAGTTATAAGAAACATCGCCAAATTTTCCTAGAATTTATTTCACAACATGCTAATTATTAGAATTAAAATACTCAGAATAGTGACCTAGAATTGAAAAATCAATAACTCTTCATAGGGGTGGCCTCTGACTTTGGAAAATTTAGGGAATGTTTCCAAATTCAGAGGCTTCGAAAGCCCTTTGGTCTCATGCCATGGTGAATTGTATACATGCATGGAGAATTGAAATAGTGGAGAGAGTAAATAAATAATTAAAAATAAAATACTTGATGAAATTAAATGATTTCATTTCCACATTATTCTCCTCTGTTCACTGAGCAAGAGGGTATTTTTATTTTATTTTTTGATTTTCCTATACAAAGTTATGCATTTTTGAAGTTTAGGGAATTAAATAAATCAAAAATACCCTAATTTCCTACTTATCCACGCGGTGTCCCGCCATCCGACTCAGCGCTCCAGGGCCCCGCGGTTCACTTCCCAATAGCGCTGTCCAGCTTGATCCAGACCGTCCGCTCTATACACGCTCGATCCGACGGCTCCCAGTCATTGTCTACGACTGGTATGCACCCGTGACCGTCAACCTTCTAACCCTAATTTCTCACTTGATTCTCAACGGATTTTCGTGTTCTTATGCTCTATGGATTCGTCTTGAGAGACGAACACATCCATATGGTAAACATGTATTGAAATTGACTCAAATTAAATAGAGAATCTCTCTAAGCTCGGGAAGAAGAGTGAGTCCATACCTTTGCTCAGAGAAGTGAAGCTTCGATCTGAGAGTTGTGTCACCTTCGATTGGGTCCAATCAAGCTCCAGATGAAGTCCCTTGGGCTGGTGAATTGTCCAGATATGATTTCAAGCACAGCCGATTACAAAGCTTGGAGTCTGGAACAGATGGATGGCCTGGAGAGCGGGCTTTCACTGGGGAACTCCTTCTCTTGACCTTGTGCAGGTGTGGGTGAGTTTAATTTGAATTTGGTGGAGAGTTGGGAGATGTCCTGTTTTTAAGTGGATTTTGGGTCAGAAATTGAGCTGCTGTTGGTGGGGATTATGACAAATTGTCAACTGGGGATCAAGCTGCTCTAAGTGTGGAGAGTGGTACGGAGTAATTTTGGCGGGGTTTCGATGAGGTCTCGTTCGGACACCTCTCATGGCCGAGAGGAGGTGAGGTTTAAATAGGAGAGGTCGGAGGGCCTCCCGGGGGGTTTAAGGCTTGGGATCGGTTGCTTAGGTCGAGGGAAGAACGGTCATGATGGCCATTGGGCATGGGGCGGCTCGGCGAGTGGGAATTCCAGACTTTGGCTCACATGGGCGCTCTCGGCACAGTGGTTTCCAGTCGCTCGTGGTGGTCGGCCGGCCGAGTCAGGTCACCCTCAAGGTCAGGGAGGTCAGGGCTGGGGCTTAGTGCAGTCAATTGGCCACAGACATGTGTAAAGGAGTTGAGTTGAAATGGAATGGGGGGAAGGATATTTTGGGTTCAAATGAGTCAAACCATGGTTTTGGGCTAGGTTCACCACCCGAGGCCTGGTTTTGGGCTGAAAAGAGTCGGTTAGGTCGGCCAGAGAAAATGGTGTGGTCTCCATCCATGGTGAGGTGGCTAAGCATGGTTTAGTGTGTGACATGCTTAAGGTAAAAAGGGTTTAAGAGGGTTTAAGAAAGAGATCCCCTCTCTTACCATTAATGGTTTGGTGAGGTGGAAAGTAGATTCCATGGCTCTCATGGCTCCCATGGGGCTCATGCATGGCTTCATGGCTCATATATGGCTTGGGAAAAGTTGTCTCACTTGCATGAGAAAGGGTATTGGAATTTTTTTTTATGGATTTAAGGAGAATTGTCATAAGGCTTGATTTGGATTTATTTGGTGATGGATTTTAGAACTTAGGAAGTGTTTTAAATCAAATGGATGATGATAGAATATTATCATGTGGGCTTTGGGCCTTTTGAAATCATTTTTGATGGGCTTTTAGGAAGGCTAAAGGGGATGAGCCTTTTGGTTTGAAAATGGGATTTTGAATGAAAAAAAAAATTGCAAAGGGCCATGCCAAATAAAATATTGAGTTTTGTTTAAGGATGTGTCTTGAATGATTTGAAGCAAATTTGGGGTAGTTTAGAATTGAATTGGGTGGAATTTGGGTTCATTTGGTAAATGGGTCGATGTAGGTCAAATTGGGCTAACTTAGGCCAATGTTGGGCTAGGGTTGAAATTGATGTAAATTTAATATTGGGAAAGGTTTATGGGAGTGTTTCAAGGAGGTT
>CM040438.1:26655729-26693205 GCA_022702705.1 Papilionanthe hookeriana x Papilionanthe teres
TGGCCACTGGGATGGGGCGGCTCGGCGAGGGAGAATTCCAAAGTTGGCTCACATGTGAGCTCTCGGCCATGGTGTTTTCCGGCGGCACGGTGGCGGCCGGCCGAGGCATGGGTCACCCTCGAGGTCGGGTGGGTCGGGTGCAGGACTTGGTGCGAAGCAATTGGCAATTGCCATGTGTAAAGGCTTTGATCCAAAGTAGAATGGGGCATGGCTAGTTTTGAGTCTAAATGGGTCAATCCACCCATTTGGGCTTGGTGCACCCTTCGAGGTGGCTTTGGATGCTGTGGGGGATCAAAGGGATCGATTGGTTTGGCATGGAGAAGTCTCCATCCAAATATATTTGGATTAAATTTAAGTTTAGGTGAATCATGATTAAGAGCTAATGAGCTTTAGGGATTAAGGAAAGCCCTCCCTCTTCTTACCTAATATGGCATGGTGGAGTGTCCAAGGCTCTCATGGCTCACATGTGGCTCATGCATGGCTTCATGGCTCACCTTTGGCTTGGGGAAAGTTAAGTCAATTTCATGGAAATGGATTTAAGAAAGATTTTGGTATTTTGATGGGAATTGGCATATGGCTTGATTTGGGATGATTTGATGATGAATTTAGGAATTAGGTATTGAGTTTAATTGAAAGTATGATGAGGGGAAATGTCATAAGGGCTTTGGGACCAATTTTTGGGCCTTTGGATGTGGTAAAAGATGGGCTTTTAAAATGGTTTAAGGAATGGGCCTTTAAGTTTAAAAATGAATTTATGGATGGGAATTTTGTAAAGAGGTTGGGCCAAATAATTGTTGGGTTTAGCTCATGGATGTGTCATGAGTGACTTGAAGCAAATTGGGGGTGATTTGGGTTTGAATTGGGTTGAATTTGGGCTCTTTTGGTGAATGGGCCAATATAGGTCAAAGTGGGCCGAGTTGGGCCAATGTTGGGCTAGGGTTGAAATTGATGTAAAATTAATGTTGAGAAATGTTTATGGGAGTGTTTCAAAGAGGTTTTGACTTTGGTTGGGCTTTGATTTTGGGGTTTGGGCTCATTTGGGTTAGGTTTGGGTTAAGGTCAAAATTGGGCCTTTTAGCTTTGGGTTGAATTTGAGTGGGTTTTGGGTCTAAATTTTGGGCAAATCATGTTAGTGTTTTTCTTGTGGGGATGCTAAGGAAGATTTAGAAAAGATTTGGGGTTAATTGGAGTTGAATTGGGTGAGTTTGGGTTAGGTTTGGGTCATGGGTCCAAATTGGGCTTTAAGGCCAAAAGTGAAATTGGATCCAAATGTCAATCAAATTGGACTTGGATTTGGTCTAGATTGGTGTTGGGAATGTTGAATTGAAGTTTAGAATTGAATTGGACCAGAATTTGGGTCAATTGGGTAGGTTTGGTTTGACATTGGGTTCACTTAGGGTTAAAATGGGTCGAAGTGGGGGTTTTGACAAAAGTAGGGTAAATTGACAAAATTGGCCCATGGTGTAGTTGAATAAAATGAAATTGGGAATATTTGGGATTTTCTGGAATTTTCTGGGAATTTTCTGAATTTTTGGATTTTTTGGGTCAAGAGGGGTATTTTGGGTATTTGGAGGGTATTGGGAGGTATTTTTGGAATTTTTGGTATTTTTGGGTATGGATGATCAATTTGAGTGATGTGGAAATGTTTGGGATTGATTTTGGGGAATTTTGGGTGATTTGGAAATTTTGAAAATTTTGGGTAATTTCGAGAGCTTTGGGTAGGTTAGGCGGGTGTAGGGTCCGGGGGTCGAAAATTGAAAATTTGGAAAATTGAAGATTGGGTAAATTTGAGTGGAATGAAATCATTTTGGTTGAGCCATGAAGCCACATCAAGCCCACATGAGCCATGAAGGGACTCATTTGAGGCATTCAGCTATGTTGTTCCTAACCCTCTTAGCCGAGGGCTTAGGGGTTAAGGACCATCCATGTGAATCATCTATATGAGTCGAGGAGGTCGAGTTAGGTATGGGTGTGGTTTTAGGAGGTGTGTGAAAGTGTAGTGTATGAGTGTAGTGTGTGTGTAAGTCGGCCCCCTTCACTGGACCGGGCCGCCAGGGCGATCCTGAGGCCAAAGAGTCCTATAGGAACTCATCCTTTAAACTTCCACATTTGATTTCGACCCTCCAGGTGATTAGGGGTCTACGGTCGAGTTTGTGGAGTTTGCGGGGAATTAAGAAGTGGTTTGAAACTCTAGATGGTGGATCCCAATTCTAGTCCTCTAAGATAGTCAAAGGAAAAGCCTAAGGCTAGATCCTAAGTACTAAAAAGAAGAAGAGAAGACCTCATCAAAAATGAGGTCAACAGGGTATATGTAATCAAAGGAGGTTTATTCCATGTGGGGAAGTCCTGATGCTTTCAAAGCTCCCGCTAAGCTACGGAACAGAGAGTGAGTCTCTCATAGTCCCTAATGGGGTAGCGACTCATCAACATACAAAGCCCACGGAATAACCTAAATCATCTTGGCAGGGTTATCCCAACACGTCAAAGCATGTCGGGGCCATATGTGCAGAGGACAAATCTTCGTGTCCCAAATGGGCGGCAGCTCATTGGCATCGGGTCGTCAAACTGATATCAACGAAGTTAAGGACTGAAAGGGCTCAATAGGGGTAGTCAAAGAAAGGGATGATTAATTCTAAAGGGGTAGAGGTAGCCAAGTCGGGGTACCACAGACCTGTCAGCCCAAGCCAGTAAGACCCTAAGTCTACCCAGTCGTGAAGCCTTTTTATTGTAGCCATTGCAGGATGTTTGGTCATACCTTGAGTAGGTGTTATAAGATACACCCTCATTAAATGCGCAAAATATATTCTTGTTGACCTCATTTTATGACGTATTTTCTCTTCTCTCTCCTTAGTACTTAGGATCTAGCCTTAGGCTTTTCCTTTGACTATCTTAGAGGACTAGAAATGGAACCCACCACTTAGAAATTGAAACACTTCTTAACTAAGCTAGCCACATGCTTGATTGTAAACTCTGGCACAGCCCAGGGTTAAGATCGAATGTGGAGGTTGAAAAGGATGAGTTCCTATAGGACTCTTTGGCCTTAAGACTACCACAGGTGACACAGTGCAGTGAGGGTTGACTGCACACATTACACTTTCACACTCCCGTCAGCCTGAGCTTGATCAATCTTCATTTTTCAAAATTTCGATTTTTGACCCCGGAGCCCACGCACACATCAAACCTACCAAATGCCCTTAGGCTTCTACCCAAAATTTGCAAAATCACCTAAATTACCCAAAATTCCTCAAAACCAATCCTAAACATTTCCCACCATTAGGATTGATCATCCTTAGCCAAATATACCAAAAAAATCCATAAATTCCAAAGAATTCCAGAAATTCCAGAAAATCCCAAATATTTCCAATTTCATTTTGTTAAACTACACCATAAGCCAATTTTGTCAATTTAACCCGCTTTTACCAAAACTACTAATTTGACCCATTTTTAACTTGGTAGACGATGTCAATTAAGCCGCTCCAATTAACCTTAATGTTGATCGATCAATTCTAAACTTCAATTCAATATCCCCGATATCAATTTAGATAAAAACCAAGCCCAATTTGATTAACATTTGGATCAATTCCAATTTGAAGCTTAAAGCCAGAATTTTGGCCCATGACACAAACTTGGCGAAACCTTGACGATTGACTCCAATTAGCCCCAAATCTTTTCCTAAACCTTCTTTAATATCATAAAACAAAACACTAACAAGATTTGCCCCAAATTTGAACCTAAACTCCACCGAGCCTAAGTCGAAGTCAAAATCCCCTAAATTGGCCTAAACGGAAACCTAACCGAATAGGCAATTCGTTCTGACGCTGAAATTTTCCCTCATCATTCCCTATGATTTAAATCACCCTAAATCCAAAACCCATCATTTTGAGTAAACCAAAATAGCATCATGACAAAACCCGATCAAAATCGATGGCACGAAAAATTCCAAATAACCTTTTTCATGAAAATTGGCCGAGCCATGGACAAGCCATAGATTAGCGAAATGAAGCCATCCTTAATCTCCATGCAAGCCATGAGTGGTGTTCATGTGACCATACCATATGAGGAAGAAGAGTAGCCTCTTTCTTGATTCCCTTCGAAGTAATTAAGCACTCATTATGCTCCCCTTTAACCCCGTACTTAAACTTTAATTGTACTTGGATTGTGGCCTACGCTTGTGGCGGAGATACGGGGGCTGCACGGCGGAAATCGAATATGGAAAGGTGAACCAAGCCCCTGACCTCATGCTTTGACCCGATTTGAACTTAAACTCCTGTTATTTAAAGCTCCGTTCATGGCTTGAAAGAGAAGAGATAAAAAAGATTACCTTGGAGAAACTCTGCCCGAATTGTTCCCAAGCTTCTCGAAGCACTCTAGCTTCGATCCGAAGCCATTTCAGTGAGGCCTCACCTGTTGGACAAAGGTATCAAATTTTTCTCCTGCAACGAAGACTTTTTTTAATTTACGTAAATATTCACATGCTTTAAGTATATCATCACCATATAGATGTGTGCTACACCATTAAATGATCATTTTAAAAAAAAATTCACTCAATTTCGTTGAGAAACGAGTGAGATATCAAGGTTTGAAGGTGGACGGTTTTGGGTGAATAACCTTTGGGAGAGAAGAGCGATATACATCCATAAATCGAAAACGCTCAGCCCTTGATCATGGAGGCGACACGTGACTTCCCCCCTTGATAGCGATAGTTTGAGAGGGAAATTGATTTGATTTATTTTTTAACATAAATTTCAAAATATACTTTTCATAAAAAATCGAAAAAATAAAATAAAATGCTTTCTTGCTCGATTAATGAGCAGAGGAGAACAATATGGAAAAGAATTGGGTTAATTTGATAGTATTTTTATTATTAATTAATTATTTCTTTGCTGGTATTTTGATTATCCATTTGCATACACAATTCTCCATGGCATGAGACCATAGGGTTTTGGAAGCTTCGATCTTGGGAACATTTTACGAAATTTTCGAGGTCGGAGAATGCATGCCACATGGCAAGTTATGTATTTTTCAAGTTTATGTCAACGTGTTTAGTATTTTAATTCCAATAATTAGCATATTATAAATAAATTCTAGAAAAATTTGGAGAAGTTTCTTGGGTGAGGAGGACCTAGAATAATTATGGTTAGGTTCAATTCATTAAGAATAACCTAATTGCTTCAATATAAGTGAATTTTAATTAATTAGGGTTAACCGCATCAAAATAACTTGAAATCAATTCTCCATTGATCTTTAGATACGAGAGAACCTTACATAAAATTTGAAGTCGTTAGATTCATTAGCCCGGCACATAAATGAATTAATTAAGCCGCATGATCGAAATTAAACTTTAAAAATTCATAACTCCAAAAATACATTTGAAAATTCACCAAATTGGTTTTGTGTGCTATTTGATATTAAGAGGGTATAAAAATTAAAATTGGAATTTTAAAAATTTCATTTTTTAATGATATTTTCGATATTTAAATTATTAAAAAATAATAAAAATCACAAAAATAATAAAAATCGTAAAAATATCACATTTTGACTCTTAATCACTTAGAAACCAACCAAATATTTTTCTAAATTCTCTAGAAGTTAAGATATTAGATTTTAAAGGCTCAAAACAATTTTTAATATTAAAAATGTATTTTTCAGCCTTTTATTGGTCAATTCATTAAATCGAAAAATCGAGAAAATTGTAAAATTTATTTCTGCGAACTCCTTGGTCGAAGTTTAAAAGAAATATAAATCTATTTTTCAACTTTAATTTTATTTTATAATTAATTCACACACTATTTTCAAAGAAAATAATTATAATAAAAATAATATAATTTAAAAAATCACCAAGAAATTGGTCAGTAGTCCTCTTGTCATTAGGAACGTCCATGGTCTTCTTGGAGACGAAAATCTTCTTTGGTCGTATTTGTTGAATTTTCCTTGAAATCCCTTATCTTTCAACAAAATAATTATATAAATAAATTAAATTCGGAAAATCACATTTTCTCCTCTAATGTCTTAGTGTGGTGAGTGTGAGTGACGCGTAAAAATTTGATTCATTCGAACTGGAGATTTAGTGAGTTATGAAATAAATAAGCACAAGGCGTAAAGTGAGTAAAGAATTTAAAACCCTTTATTAAAGATGCAGGTTTAATTAAATGGAGAATTAAAATATTTGATTTTTTATCTTTCTTGGATAGTTGAAACTTTAGGAAATTAAAAAGGGTAGGAACTTAGGTAATCACTTTTAATAAACTAATCAAACTTCAATTATTTAAACAATTTAAATTTTTGAAGATTAGTAAATTTAGTTATTAAAAATAGGGATATAACTTGAGAGAATATTAATTCTTTAATAAAAAAAATCGCAAATAAATCAACTGATAATATTTTATTCTAATTAAGATTAAAATGATAATCAAACTAGTAAAATTAAAATTAAAAAAAACCCTTAAATTAAAGGAAAGCTCGAAAATATTAAGTTGTTTAACAATTAAATTAAATTAAATTTAAATTAAATTAATTAAATTAAGTAAAAATTAAATTAAAATTAAAATTAAATTAAATTAACATTTTAACAATAAAATTAAATTAAATTTAAAATATTGAAATTAAATTAAATTAAATTAAGTTAAATTCAATTAAATTAAATTTAAATTATATTAAATTAACATCACTCGATAATAAAAGTAAAAGCAAAATTTGAAATATTAAGACAATTCATAATTAAGAATATAAAAAATCAAACTAGTAAGATTAACTTTAAATATCATAAGCTAACCTAAACGAATAATTAAAATATATGAATAATCTAAGTGAATTTGAAACACCCGAAGATTAATTTAAAATATTAAGATCACTTAAGGTATAAAGATTTAAACCAAAAATAATTTGAACATTATTCCAAACTTAAAATTATTAATTAAAACCTCATAATTAAATTAAATCACTTTAAACCATTAGCTTTCAGACGAATTAAGAATGATTAAAATTCTCGGCAAACTGACTTGCCTAAAGGCTTTAATTATTATAACTCTTAAATGGAGTATTAAGTGAGATGTCACTTCATTCATCGGGTAATCGATACTTGAGTTCAGCCGGAACGAGACAAAGCTTAACTTCAACTCTGGATGATTAATTCACTGTGCGGCTAAAGAGATTTACTTGGATTAAGTAATACGGAAGTATTGAAAAGATGTTTAGGACTCGTCCTAAGAACTTTCTCGATATGATGAGATGTTTTAGAAAAACAATTGAACTTAATTGTTCTTTGGTGAAGAAAATCATCCATAAACAAAACACAAGAACCTAGACGTCGCTAGGAAATGACTAGTTATAGGATTATGATCTTGGTAGACAACGAGTGCTTCCACTTAGCTTTACTTAGGTACTTGTTGAAATATTTAAATGCCTTAACATGTGTTTTAAGTGCGGCTTGAGATGACGGGAAGACCCTCGGGTACGCTTTTATTTTATTGTAATTTACTTTAATGTAATTTACTTACATGCAACGCACTTTACTTTTTCTTGCATGTTAAACAAGATTGTTGCATGAGCGAAACCTTTAGGATAGTCACAAAGCTGAAACCCAAAACTAAATTAAAAGTCACCACAAGATAAAATTCACCGCCACAACATTCCAAAATATAAAACAACTCAAAATTTAATCACAAACGGGGGAACAACAAAACTACAATTGCAACTAAAATTAAAACGTCTCGTTGAATGATTAGGAATACCTCGGATGATGTAACCCGTGTTGCTAATAGGATTTCCCACAGTCTAAATGAAAGTGTGGAACTCATTCGGTTGAGTTTAGCAAAATTCATACGGTAAGTGAATTCGATGAAAATAACGGTGCGGGATGACGGAGCCGTGGGATCTTAATCGGTTGTTTGTTTAAACAACTTTAAGATTTATTTTAATTAAAATATTAAAAATATTTGGAATTTAAGATTTCTAAATCAAAACACTTCTCTCATCTCACGATTTCATAACCACAAAAAACTAAACCTCTGTAATGAGCTTGGAGCATAGTGGGCGGCACGGCCATCTCGCCCATTGAAAACTCGGATCTAGCCTTGACTAAACCTTTCTTGGAATTAAATAACCAAGCCATAAGACTTCGAGGTAGTTTGCATTTAGTGCAACATAAATCCTCGAAGCTCTTCGTTAGGCATTTGCATGATCATGTCATGTAAATTAAGCCACTAGCAGGTCTTAGGACTCACGAGGTAGTCGTTTGGTACGACATAAAACCTCACATCTTCGAAATTTTATTTGTGTGATTATATCATATAAATATAAGTCTAATAAATTAAAATTGGCGAGTTAACGATATTAAATAAATTCTCGAGTGGAAACAGCCATGGGGATAGTTTGGAAGTTTATAGAGATTCTTCTTGGATCCTCGGCTCTCTTACTTCTCCTTAATAGAACTCACTTGAAATTAAACTGTTAAAATTTAATCCATTCGCATTGATTGAAATTTCCAAAATCCAATTGTTTGAAAACCTTAAACTTTGAAATTCTTGAGAGCGGAAACCGGCGGTATTATCGAGAGTTTTCTTAAATGATTCCGTCATTTGAATGTGATGCTTATAAGGGCTTGCCCTTATAGAGAACTTTAAGAACCCGATTAATATAAACCTGTTTAATTTCTTTATATTTTAAAAGCGGGGAACTTGTCGGCTTATAAAGTTGGTTACACGGACGAACGGATGTCACAAATCTTCTAGTTTATTTCGCCAGGCCCCATCCATCGACGATTATTATTACATTCTTTGGGATAGATATACGGTTTGTTGTGCGGTCTTCGTTTATATAAACTATTTGGGATGTGAGATCCAGGTTGATTTCATATCTTAAAATTTTCAAACTCAAAATTATTTTGAAATCAAATATTACTTTCTAAATTATATATATATATTTAAATTAAATTTAAAATCTAAAAAATTCGCGTGCTTAAATAGGTGACCCCTTTTGAAACACATAACCTAAAAATACGCAGACAACCCACGGTGACTCGGCGGGGACTAGTTCCTCTCTCATTTTGATCGAATGGTTGCTTTCATAAATCGGTAGTGTATCTACGTACGAGTAGACGAAACTACCATTCTTCCGTTGGCATACCACATTCATTTCTATCTCGAACGGGTATAACCAACTTCTCTCGGATTTAGGAGCCTTTGTTTAGACACCCTAAACGAGAGAGGTTAAATCCTTTACCTCTTTTCGAGGTGGGGTGGACCCCCGGTGGTGCGCTTAGGAGCGGTCATTCGGGTTGAGAAGTCTTACGAGACTTTCTCTTCACTCGGTCGAATCGGGTCCTTTACCTTTTCCAATACCTTTAATCATTTTGTTCCTAACAAACAAATCCTCTAATAAACAACCTTGAAATAAGCAGATTCTCTTAAAAATCACGAATGCATTAAGATAAATGAGAATGTGTTGAACTCTTTCTTTTCCATTAAGTTTTGTGACGAAAGGAAGCATAATTCGGGACGACATTTGGAATCTACAACGTAGAAAATGAGCGCACCAAAGTTAAGTTTCTCCTTCATCAATGGAATGGACTTCGCCGTGTTTATGGGATGAGTGTTGATACTCATTTTTGATGAGGTCTTCTCTTCTTCTCTTTGGTACTTAGGATCCAGCCTTAGGCTTTTTCCTTTGACTATCCTAGAGGATTAGAATTGGGACCCACCACTTAGAAATTCAAACCACTTCTTAGCTCCACCTGCAAACTCCACGGAAACTTGATTGTAGACCCACAATCACACAGAGGGTTGAAATTAAATGTGGAAGTTTAAAAGATGAGTTCTGGTATAGGACTCTTTGGCCTTAGGGCCCTTACAGGTGAGCTGGTTTGGTGAAGGGCGACTTACACACACACTACACCTATACACTACACTTTCACACACCTCTAAAAAACACGGTCATACCCAATTTGACCTCCTAACTCATGAAGGTGATTCACATGGATGGTCTTTAACCCCAAGCCCTTGGGTAAGAGGGTTAGGAACAACATAGTGGGTACCTCGAATGAGTCCCTTCATGGCTCATGTGGGCTTGATGTGGCTTCATGGCTCAACCAAATGATTTCATTCCACTTACATTTACCAAATCTCTTAAATTTCTAAATTTTCAATTTTTGACCCCAAGGGATCCACACACCCTTTGCTTTACTGACCATGAAATTACGGAATTTTCCAAAATTCTCCAAATCACCCAAAATTCCTCAAAACCCATCCTAAACATTTCCTCACCAATCAAATTGATCATCGACAGCCAAAAAATACCAAAAATTCCAAAATACACTCGATACCCTCCGAATACCGAAATACCCCTCTTGGCAAAAAAATCCAAAAATTAGAAAATTCCAAATTCAGAAAATCTCAAATATTCCCAATTTCATTTTGTCAGCCTACATCATGGGCCAATTTTGTGAATTTACTTCACTTTGCTCAAACCCCGATTTGACCGGAGTTTAACCCCGAAGTAAACCCGATGTCAAACTAAACTGCCCGATTGACCCAAATTAGATCGATTGATTCTAAACTTCAATTCAACATCCCCAACACCAATCTAGACCAAATCCAAGCCCAATTTGATTGGCATTGGGATCAATTTCACTTTTTGGCCTTAAAGCCCGATTTGGACCCATGACGACTTAGCACGACTCTTGATTCAGCTCAAAATTCTTTCCCAAATCTTTTCTAAACCTTCCTTAACATCCCCATAAACAAAACACCGCATTATTTGCCCAAAATTTTGACCCAAACCCCTTTCAATTCAACCCTGAAAATCAAAAAAGCCCAATTTTGGCCTAAACCCCGAGCCTAGCGAAATAGGCCACGAACCCCCGAAAATCAAAACCCAACCCAAGCCAAAACCTCTTTGAAACACTTAAACATTTCCCAACATTTATTTTACATCAATTTCAACCATAGCCCAACATTGGCCCAAATTAGCCGATTTGACCTACATTAGCCCATTTACCAAATAAACTGAGTCAAACTGAGTCCGAGCCCAGACCACCTTAAATCTATTTCAAATTACTCATGAAACATCCCTAAAACCAAAACCAACAATTATTTGGCCCAACCTTTACAAAATTTCCATCCATAAATTCATTTTTTTAAACTTAAAGCCCTTCCCTTAAACCCTCTAAAGCTGCATTTCATGGCTTCAAAAGCTAATCATCCTAAAGCCCACATGACTTCCCTCATCATCCATTTGATCAAAATCACCCTAAGTTTCAAAATCATCAATTAAACCATTCCAAATCAAGCCACATGTCAAATTACCCCCTAAATGCCAAATATTTCTAAAACCCTTTTTCATGAAATAAACTTGACCTTTTCCCCGAAGCGAATGGAGCCATGAACAAGTCATTCTCGAAGCCACATGAAGCCATGAGGGCTTTGACTTGTCATTAGTCCATTTATGGCAGAAAAGAGGGGATCTTTCTTAAACCTCCCTTAAGCCTTTTTTACCTTAAGCATGTCGCACTCATGTGCTTTGCCTTTAATGCTTGATGGAGACCACACCATCCTCTCTTGGGCGGTATTGATTCCCTCGGCTGAAATCGAACTTGGAAGGTGCACCAAGCCCCGAAATGGTGGGTTGACCCAAACCAAGCAGTGACCTTATCCTGCATTCCATTCTAATCCGACACCTTTACACATGGCAATGACCCGGTGCACACACTATTGATCGACTACTGACAGATGGTGACGATGCACAGTAGGCCGACCACCGGAGTCGGGCACCATGGCAGGAAGCTCACATGGCAAAGGAGCCAACTTTGGGATTCTACCACGCTGGCCGAGGCCGCACAGCCCAACGATGGCCACCATCGTCACATTCGCCACTTGACCCTAGCGGGCGATCCGAAGCCACAGCTCTCACGGGAGGCCCTCCGCCCCTCTCTGACCCAAACCCCTCACCCTCTCGGCCATGAGGAGTCTTGAACCAAACCTTAAGGAAACTCGCAAAATCATTCCGGATCACTCTCCACACATAGAACGCAGTCTGCCCAATTCCGGCCCCCGATTCCCTCGGTGAGCTCGATTTTGAGCTCGAGCTTTGCTCGAAAACTAGGACACTTCTTCACGGTGAGCCCCGATCCCAGGTGTTGATTGGTCCTACACCTTCAGCTGGACCCCGAGAGGAGAAGTTTCCCAGCGAAAGCCCCATCTCCGGGCCACCCGGTGCTCCCGGCCTCCGAGCTTTGTGATCGAGTGTGGTCACTTTCATAGGCCCAGACGATTCACGGAGCCCGAGGACTTCATGCGGAGCTTACTTGGACCCGATCGAAGGTGACACAGCTCTCGGATCGAAGCTTCACTTCTATACGAGCAAGGTATGAACTCATTATTCTTCACGAGCTTACGGAGATTCTCCATTTCATTTGAATGAATTTGATGCATGTTCTGCGTATGGATGTGTTCGTCTCTTCGAAATGAATCCATAGAGCATAAGAACACGAAAATGCGTTGAGAATCGAGTGAGTTCTTAGGGTTAGAGCGTGGACGGTCACGGGATCGCACCGGTCGTAGACGATGACCGAGAGCCATCGGATCGCGCGTGTATCGGATGGACGGCTTGGATTGCGTCGGACCGAGGCGGTGGTACGTGAGCAGCGGGGCCCGGGCGGCGGAGTCGGATGGCGGCGTCGAATGGGACGCGCGCGTGGTCGTTCGGAGAGGCGGGGATGACGGGGCGCAGCGTGGATAAGTAAATAAATAGGGTATTTTCTGATTTATTTAATTCCACTAAACTTGGAAAATCATATCTTTGTGTGAAAATCACAAAATAAAATAAAAATGCCACTCTTGCTCGGTGAACGAGAGGAGAATAATGTGGAAAAAGAAATTATTTAATTTCATCGTATTTTATTTTTAATAATTTATTTATTGTACGTACATTTTAATTCTCCATGCATTCATACAATTCACCATGGCATGAGACCATAGGGCTTTTGAAGCCTACGAACTTGGGAACATTCCTTGAATTTTCCAAGGTCGAAATCTCTGTGAAAGTTATTGATTTTTCAAATGCATGTAGATACATTTTGAGTATTTTAATTCCAAAAATTAGCGTGTTGTGAAACAAATTTTAGGAAAATTTGGTGATGTTATTATGACCAGGGAGAACCCTAGGAAAAATAGGACTTGAGTTAATTCACTGAAAACAACCCTAATTGGCTTAAACACCGAAAATAGACCCCTAATTAATTAGAGCTAACTATACGTCGAATTGACTTGAAATCAATTCTCTCTTGACCTTTAGGATCGGAGGAAACCACCACAAAAGTTTGAAGTCAATTGGACTTGGTTAGCCTTACTAAATGGGTTGATTAAGCCATTTAGTCATTTAAACTTTAAAAAATTCATAACTTTCAAAATACCTTTCAAAAAATTCCGCAAAATTGGTTTGGAGCCTCTCGATATTAGGGGAATTTAAGAAAATTAAAATTTCAATTTTTCTAAAAGTTGATTTTTTGTATTATTTTAATATTTTAATAATTAATAAAATAATAAAAATCACAAAAATAATAGAATTCACGAAATGTCACATTTTGAATTCTAATCACTTAGGAGCAAATCCGAAAGTATTTTTTCTTGTAGGTGTAAATGATGAGTTATTAAATTTTAAAGCCTTTAGGGTAATTTTAAAATTAAAAAATGTATTTTCTAGCATTTCCACCAAATAATTCTAATAAATCGAAGAAAAATCGAGAAAATTGTAAAATTTGGTTCTTTGGAATCCTTGATATCGGAGAGAATTTTAAAAATTATAAATTTCATTTTTCAACTTATATTCTATTTTTAAATTTATTAATACTCGAAATTTAAAATAATTCTAATAAATAAAATATAATTCAAAAAATCACAAAAATTGGTCCGAGTGGTCATAAATTCATTAGGAATGCTCATAATTTTCTTAAGGACAGAAACTTTTCCTTGGTCATATTATTAAATTTTCCTTGGAAATCCTTATTTTCCACCAAAAATAATTATATAAATAAATTAAATACGAAAAATCACATTTTCTCCTCTAATGTCTTCATTGATATATGGTGAAGTCATAAAAAAATTTGATTCATTTAAAAGCTCAATTTAATGAGTTGTAAATTATTAAGCTTAGAGCAAAATGGTAATTAAAATTTTAACCCTTAATTAAAATTTTAGGCTTAATAAAATGAAAAGGTAAAATATTTGATCTTAATGTTTGATTTGGATGATTGAAATTTAAATAATTAAAGGGTAAAACCTACTAAGCAATTTAAAAATAATTAAAATAAACCTTAATTAAGTAATTAATTAAATTTGGAAGAATGAAAAATTGGAATTATTAAAATAGGGATATTATTAGGAAGAAATTTGTTCTTTAATTTAAGAATCCTAAATTAATCATCTCAATAATATTTAAGTCTAATTAAAATGATAGTCGAATTTAAGATTTAAAATTAATTTAAAAGACTTAATCATTAAATTAAATTAAAGTTAAATTATTTAAATTAAATCCTTTTAAAATTTGATTAAATTAATACTTTAACAATTAAAAAATTAAATCATCCTTAAAACATAAAATAATAAAATATTAAATTAAAATTAAAAATAAAATTAAATTAAAATTTAAATTAAATTAAATTAAATTAAATTAAATTAAATTAAAACATATTAATTAAATAATTAAATCAAATTAAATTAAATTAAATTAAATTAAATTAAATTAAATTAAATTAAATCATATTAAATTAAATTAAATTAAATTAAATTAAATTAAATTAAAACATATTAAATTAATTATTAATTAAATTAAATGGCAAAGTTAAAATTAAAATTAAATTAAATTAAATATATCAAATTAAATTAAAATTGAAACTAAACTAATTAAAATTAAATTAAAGTTAAATTAAATTGAATTAAAAATAACATCGCTTTAAGACATGAAGAGCTTCGAAAATAATCTAAAGTAACTTGGACAACATTCGAACTTAAATCATCAATTTGAACTTAAATTTGAATCACAAATCATTAAATATCTTTTTGCCCTTAGGAGCTTTCTTATTATAACTCCTAAATGGAGTATCAAATGAAATGTCATTTAACAAATAAGGATATTGAGTAATCTAGGATTATTTGACGAAACTTGACAAAGCAAACTCTCGGACGATTAATTCATTTGTGTAATTAAATTCATTTGGACTTAAAACAATCCTAGAAATATTGAAAAGATGTTTAAGATTCGTCTTAAGCACTTCACCGATATGATAGGATATTTATAAGAACGATTGAACTTAGTTGTTCTTTGATGAAGAAAATCGTCCTCGAAGGCTAAATACAAGAACCTAGACGTCATAGGAAATGACTAGCTATAGGATTAGGATTTTGGTAGAAAACCATAACCCTTCCCTTAGCTTTACCTGAGAATTGCTATAAATGCTTAAATGCTCTAAATTGTATTTTAAGTGCGGCTTGAGATGACGGGAAGACCCTCGGGTACGCTTTTATTTTATTGCAATTTATCTTCACTTTGCAATTCATTTACTCGTGTTCACCTTTACTCTTTGCATGATAAACAACGGTGCATGAAAACCTACACCTTCGAATGAGAAACCAAGGCGAAACCCATAACTAAATTAAAAGACACTACAAGATAAAGTTCAACATACAACATTCAAAATATAAAACAACTCAAAATTTAATCACAAAACGAAACAACAAAACTACAACTACAACTAAATTAAAACGTCTTGTTGGATGATTGGGAATGCCTCGGATGATGTAACCTACGTGTTGCTAACGGGATTCCCGCGGTCTAAATGAAAGTGTGGAACTCATTCGGTTGAGTTTAGCAAATTCATACGGGTAAGTGAATCCGTCTAAATAACGATGCGATGAGATGGAACCGTGGGATCTTAACCGGTGTTGTTATAATCGGCTTTAAGATTTGTTTTAACTAAAATATTAAAGACACATGGAAATTAAGACTTTCTCTAAAACCAAACACTTCTCTCATCTCTTGATTTATGACTTAAACTAAACCTCTGCCCAATGACAAAGGCTTCCGGAGCATGGTGGGCGGCACGGCCATTGTCATATCCAACTTCTCCTCCACCCTCTTCTACATATTAAGAAATAGTTTGGTAACTTAACCAAGAATTTAAAACTTTGTTATAATAAGAAAATCATAAATAATATTCGATTATTTTATTATCTTAATAAAAATTTATCATTTATTTTAATTTAAATTCTATTTCTGATTCTATTAATTAATAATTAATCATCCACTAAAATAATTAATCATTAAGAAATTTTATTAAACTAATTACATATTAAGCAATTTTTTAATATTAATCAGATATAATTATATTAATTAAAATGTATTTTAAATTAATTAACTATAAAATAACATAAATATTAAAATGCCTTAAATATTGTTAAATAATTGCATATAAATTTATCTAATCATACTTAATTTGGTAAAATAGTAATTACAATTTAATTATTAATCAATTAAGTTAATATAATTAACTTAAATAAAAGCTAAATTAAAACATCGATCCCCCTTTCCCTCTTTTGCCAGAAACCCTCGCCTACCTCGCTCCCCTTCACCCGGTTTCACCCAAAAATCCTTAATTTTCCTGTGCGTCGTCCGAACGTAGCGCTACGTTCGGACGCCAGTTAAAAAACGACGCGTGGCGTAAGTGGGGCCCATAGTCCACGTCGGATATTTAATGGAAAAAAGGGAAAATGAAATGCCCGGCCCGGCCCGACCCGATCGTTTCGCATATCCCGCCGTTTCGCATATCCCGCCCGGCTTCGTAAATAGGGTTTAATGCGTCATTCATGGTTTTAACGCCGATTGGGTTTAGGGTTGCTCCGCCTCCTCCTAGGGTTTGGATATTTGAATCCTTCATTGGGATTACTCGCTGGTCTTCGAGATTTTGATTTTTGAATCGTGAAGACAATGTCGTCGTCCGACTCCGAGAATACGCTATGGGAGGAGGAGACAGGATCGGAATCACAAGAAAGAGGAACGACTTCAGAGAACCCGATAGTCGAACAGCCAAAGAAATCATTGAAGATGACAAAGAAGTCAAAGGAGGGAATGACAGAAGAAAGCTTGTCGTGGTAAGTTTGCTCCTTCTGTTCCTCCTTTTTTAGGGTTTCTAAATACGGTGTATTTTCAGTGTATTTTCAGTGTATTACTTTCAGTGTATTTTCAGTGTATTATTTTCAGCGTATTTTCAGTGTATTCTTGTATTTCCAGTGTATTATTTTCAGCGTATTTTCAGTGTATTTTCAGTGTATTGTCAGTCTATTACTTTCAGTGTATTCTCAGTGTATTTTCAGATTTTTATTATCAGTGTATTTTCAGTGTATTATTTTCAGTGTATTCTCAGTGTATTTTCAGTGTATTTTCAGTGTATTATTTTTAGTGTATTTTCAAGTATATTTTCGGTGTATTCTCGGTGTATTATTGTCGGTGTATTATTATCGATGTATTTTCGATGTATTGTCGATCTATTACTTTCGATGTATTCTCGATGTATTTTCGTGTATTATTTTCAGTGTATTATTTTCGATGTATTTTCGGTGTATTTTCGATGTATTTTCGGTGTATTTTCGAGTGTATTTTCGGTGTATTATTTTTAGTGTAGGTTCGGTGTATTTTCGGTGTATTCTCGATGTATTATTGTCGATGTATTTTCGATTAGCTGTATTTTTAGTGTATTATTTTTTTAGTGTAGGTTCGAGTGTATTTTCGAGTGTATTCTCGAGTGTATTATTGTCGATGTATTTTCAAGTGTATTTTCAATGTATTGTTCGATGTATTTTCAGATGTATTCTCGATCGTACTTTCAGTGTATTCTCGGTGTATTGTCGATGTATTATTTTCGTGTATTGTCGATGTATTTTCGAGTGTATTTTCCGTATTAGTGTATTATTTTCAGTGTATTTTAGTGTATTTCCAGTATATTTTCAGTGTATTCTCAGTGGATTATTTTTAGTGTAGGCTCAGTGTATTTTCAGTGTATTTCCAGTGTATTATTTTCAGTGTATTTTCAGTGTATTCTCAGTGTATTTTCAGTGTATTTTCAGTGTATTCCCTGTGTATTTTAGTGTATTTCCACTTTATTTACTGTCTAAACAAGTTCCTCGTTGCGAGAAGCTAACAATCATTTAAATTGGTACGACTTCTTTTCAGATTCGATATCTTCGTCGATTCATTAGGGAGTTCTTTGACTTCGACCCCACAAAGTGGCAAATTATCACGTCCAAAGGACTCCCCACACAAGCTAACAGCAGTCGATCGTGGTATTTTTGTTTGTAAATACATGGAGACACTTGCAAAGAAAGGGAAAGTTGTTTGGAAAGATAAGCAAACCGGCAGGCTGAAATGCCAAGGTTTAGAGTCGAACTCGCATACGAAATATGTAAATATAGGCTATCTAATACTTGATTGTACATTTAAACTAACCTTTAGATAAAATTCTGATTCATTTTTCTGTATAGTATATCATATCTAAAATCTGATACTTTTTTCTGTTCACTTTTTGTGTATGTCTTTTGTGCAATTGAGTTTTCAACATTTCTGTGTAATTCTGGTGCATTGCATGGTGTCCAGCCTCTTTCCCAGTAAATACACTGAAAATACACTGCACGCTAGAATACTCTGTGTATTTTCGGTGTATTTTCGATGTATTTTCGATTGCATTGCATGGTTTGCGGGATCTGCGGATTTACGGTGTATTCTCAAGTGTACTTCACGATCTTGTATGGTTGCAGGATGTTTTTCAATCGTTCAGTGCTTCGTCGTCTTAATTTCTTAATAGTGGTGCACAATACACTGAATTCCGGTGTTTTCGTCAGTATTTCGTCGCATTGCATGGTTTCCAAGCAACAACGAGCTTCTGGTGCATTTTGAGGGGAATTCTGGTGCATTTCATGGTTTGCAGCCTCTTTCCCAGTAAATACACTGAAAATACACTGAAAATACACTGCAGAATTCTGGTGTATTTTCAGTGTATTTCTGGTGCATTGCATGGTTTGCAGGATCTACAGATTTCTGGTGTATTCTCAAGTGTACTTCTGCTGTACTGTATGGTTGCAGGATGTTTTTCAATTGTTCAGTCTCGCCGTCTTAATTTCTTAATAGTGGTGCACAATACACTAGAATTCCGTGTTTTCTGTGTATTTCTGTTGCATTGCATGGTTTCCAGCAACAGCAGGCTTCTGGTGTATTTTGAGGGGAATTCGGTGCATTTCATGGTTTGCAGCCTCTTTCCCAGTAAATACACTGAAAATACACCGAAAATACACTCGCAGTGTATTTTCGTGTATTTTCAGATGTATTTTCGGTGCATTCTCAAGTGTATTTCGGTAATAGAAGAGATAGCTAAATACACCGCAAATATACCGAAAATACATCGACAATAACACCGAAAATAGAAGAGACCGAAAATACATCGAAAATACAACATAAACATACACAACTCCAAATGAGTTTGTTTATTTACATGGTCGTACAAGGTTTTCTCATTAATAACATTTCAATCATGTCACATCTCGTTGATGGAATGCATCGACAATTCGGTGTAGGATGGTTCAGGCGTGACATTTTCCCGTACTACGTACAAATTCAATGTTAGTGAGAACATTTGAAAGTAAGATCGGAGTAGTTAGAAAGATATTTACCATGCTCAATGATCGTGACACTCGCGAACATGTTTGCTTCACAATTACTTTGTGGTTCTTCTCTACCGGATCCTTCATGAATTTTTCCCGCATAAAGTCAGTTCATTTTAGTATCGAGTACAGCTTATATAAAATACTAAATTATTTAGAATGTAGAATTACATACTCTTCTTCCTCTCGCCTTTTTCCTCGCATCCTTTTAGCCTAAGCATTGGAAATACCTTCGGGTCTCTTTTTTCGGGATCATTTAGATTGCTAGTCTGGCACATGTGATTTTTTCTTTTTGGTAGCTTTATTCGGATTAGGATCCTTCCCATCTAATATGTCATCAATTCCTATAGATGTTGTCTTCAATGTATCAAGAAGGTATGTCTCGGCGCGTTCATTTCCACTCGCTTTAGTTATTAGTCGGTATACAAACTTTTGACAAGCTGTGACTTAAATAAGATTCCACCGGAACTCGCGATGGACATTTCGCAGTCCTCCATACGTATGTACCCAAAGGTTTTATAGATTTCTTTTTTGGCCTTCACCGACCATCTCAATAACAAATATTGGTCTGGAATATTTGTTACTTTAACCTCATTAAGAACACGTAGTGAGTGAGCGCAGAGCAACCCCATCATTTCAAATTTCTTGCAGCTACAGGTGATCTCGCACTTAGTCCTATTGTAATTAACAGTCCAAGGTCTACTCGTCTCCAGATTATCCAAATTCCTAACATAAAATACTGAAGCACCCTCAATTGCGACATCAACAAGCTACTCCGCATAAACCATGCAACAACTCTTTTTCAAACATGCAATACAACTTCCGGTGTAATACGCAGCAGTCATTGCCTCAACACCGGGCTTGTTTTAACCGTGGGTTTAATAACCGTTTCGAGAGCTTTTGAAGTCTTCATCCTTCTCGTTCCTTCTCCAAGATTTCATAATACTTTCAATTCCCAAAAAGCAAACAATGAGAGAACCGGTCGAGCTTAGATACACCATGACATACGCTATTTCGTGGACTCACTTCGTTGCGTCGACAATATTCCCATTCCAAATATTTCTTTATCGAATGTCGTGGACCACTTATGTCTTATACGATACAAATCTTGTAGCCATCCGTTGCCGTGTAGGTCTCCTCGCTCAATCATTAAAGCCCAAAAATGTTCAAACTCCTCTTCACAGCCACATTCCCTCATGCATCCGTCAGAAACAGTATCGTGGACACTCTTGCCGGTGTTACCGCAATGAACTTTTGAAGACAACTTCTTATAAATATGCCACCGGCATAATCTATGCCTCGTGAATGGAAGGCATTCTCGAATGGCCCTCGACATCGCTCGATCTTGATCGGTAAAAATAGTGATTGGATGTTTGTCGCTCATTAGCCGAATAAAAGTTTTAAATAACCAAGTGAATGACTCTATTGTCTCGTCGGCTAAAAAACCAACTTCAAATAAGACGTTTTGCTAGTGGTAGTTAACCCCTACAAAAGGAGTACAACATAAATTGTACTTATTCAAACTGTAGCTTGTGTCGAAAGTTACAACATCCCCAAAGCAATCATAATCAAGCCTAGAAGGCCCATCACACCAGAAAAGCTTCTTAGTCTCCCTTCATCATCGTTGTCGAAGTCCCATGCAAACATACCGTCATGATTTTGTCGTTCCATGAATAATTGCAATGAGAGTTTGCATCACCGTGTTCAATTCTAAATCTTCTATCCCTCAAGGAAATTGTAGGCATCTTGTCTCGTACACTCCATGTTCTCTACTCCACCAACCTCAACAAAGAAGGAACCTAAAAGCGTCCGTCGCTCTAATCCCCGAACCTCGTCATCGATCTCGCAATTCCGCATTTAGCTCGCTAACCTTCCGACCGGACCGTAGAAGGTGCTTGTCACCGGATTCCGCCAATGGGTGGTTATGCCCTTCGACAAATTTCTTTATCGACCAATTGCCGTCAATGTCTACAACATAACGAACCATTGCTTGACGACCACTCCTTCTCTCGCCTTTCCCGTACTTTAACGTATCGGCGACCGCGGACTCTTTCTTATGGCCTCGCTTTAGCACAAGTATAATCCTTCGACTTAATTTGCCCTGAGTTCGGCCAAGAATCGCCGTGATCCTCGCGGACACCGAATCCAACATGATGTGCATAAGCGCAATGTTGTTCGTAAGCCTCCACCTCATTATGAACAATAATATTGAGAAAACCGTTTACAATCGGATCATTCGAATCACTTCCTCCCACAGTAACTACAAATTGAATTTGTACAATAAAGTTAGTCGACTTGTATGACCTCAGCAATACTATAAAAACACACTCGGAATAGACCAAAAATACCGCGATAAATCTTCAACATAAAACACATAATTAACATCAACTAGCTAGAATACCCTAACTTTAAGGTAGAAACAACATCAAAATATGTCATAAATCACCCATATATATCGTAGGCTCGAATTTAACCTAAAACAAGCAATACACTGAAAATACACTGAGAATACACTGAGAATACACTGAAAATACACTGAAATAATCCACTTACAATACAATAAAAATTACACCCAAAATACACTGAAAATACACTGAAAATACACTAAAAATTATACATCGACAATACACTAAAAATACACCGAAAATACACCGAAAATAAACTCGAAAATGATACATCGAAAATACACCGAAAATATACTCGAAAATACTCCAGCCGAGAATACACTCGAAAATAATACAATCGCGAATACACCGAAAATAAACCGAAAATGATACACCGAAAATACACTAAAAATACTCAAGCTGAGAATACACTCGAGTGATAATACTCCGAGAATACACCGAAAATACACCGAAAATACACCGAAAATACACTCGAAAATACATCGAAAGCATCGAGAATACACCGATAATAATACACCGAGAATACACTCGAGAATACACCGAAAATACACCGAGAATACACTCGAAAATACACCGAGAATACACTCGAAAATAATACACCGAAAATACATCGAAAATACTCCAGCCGAGAATACACTCGAAAATAATACACTGCGAATACACCGAAAATAAACTCGAAAATGATACACTGAAAATACACTGAGAATACACTGAAAATACACTGAAAATACACTGAAAATGATACACTGATAATAATACACTGAGAATACACTGAAAATACACTGAAAATACACTGAAAATACACTGAAAATGATACACTGAAAAAACACTGAAAATACTCAAGGAAAATCACTTTAGGTTATTACTCATCCCTTCAACAGGAATATTCCACGCAGGGTTAATCTTACCTCCTCCGTCTCAAACGAGTTTCCGTAATTCATGCTTCGTATTTCTTCATTAAGAGAAAAATCAAACTCCATCACTTGAAATAACGACGCGAAACCCTGAGAGACCGCCTCTGAGAGACAAAACCACTTTTCGTTAACCCTAAAGAGCCAAAAATGCACTTTTCGAAAACCCTACCAGCAGCCAAAAACCACTTTTCTCGCTATTTATTCTACTATTACGTTAATGGCGTATGCGAGGAAACAAAATGACCGTATGCGAAAAGCTGAGAAACGATCGGCCGGGCTCCGGCCGGCGTTTCATTTTCCCTTTTTTCCATTAAATATCCGACGTGGACTATGGGCCCCACTTACGCCATGCGTCGTTTTTTAACTGGTGTCCGAACGTAGCGCTACGTCCTGACCGAAACCTACCTCGCCTGAATCCCTACCTCTTCTCCCGTTTGCGATTGCAGCTAGAGCTAACCGGAAGGCAACTGGCAGGACTCGCGCGTACAGAGACCAGTAACTCCCATCTTTCTTCTCTTTCGCACAGCTCCTACCCGAAACCATGGAGGAAGATGGGGCAGGTAACTTCATATCTTCCTTTTCTCACAAATCGCCCGTCGCAGGTTTATTAAATCCGTCGACAGGATTTAATAAATGCTGGATTTACGGCTGAAGTCAATAAAATCCGGGTTATGAATCCGCGGCTTTATTTTGTCTAAACCGACCGCTTCGATGCAATTTAGGTCATATTCAGAGTTAAACCCTGCTCAAAATTCGTCACCGTGACAGCCCCTAAAGCTTGTGAATGTGAGCATCGCTTCGAACTCTAAGACATTTGTATCTCGTAAGTTGCATCTTACATCTCGATCCAATCGGGACGAAGAGCGGTACGAGATGACTAAAGATGAAGCCATCTCACTCTCCCCCGTAAGAAAAACTAGATCTTCCTCACATTTATGGCCTCTCCACGCCCCGCCAACCGTGTATATCCCAATTCTTCGTGACTATATTCCCAAAATAATCCCTCGTATGTATTCCTTAGAAGATCCCATCAGCCTGGAAACCCTATTTTCTTCTTCCCGGAAGAAAGCCTCAAATCCTTTAAATTTTGCAGCCTAGTTGGACCCTCGAACTCACCCATGCTCCCTCTTCTCATCTATGGAGGTACGTCCAATGGCAAGACCATTTCCATTCTTCAAATTTTTCGTTATCTCAATCGTCCTTTTGTTTATGATGGTCGCCGAACATGCTACTCCCCACGAAATCTCTTCGATTCCGTTCGAGGCAATTGCTTCTCCACGGAGTAATCCCGGCAAAGGAAATTGTGGAAGCAAGCGTTGTGACAAGCCATCGTACTTCATTGATTTACTCGTAAATGCTTGTGTTTCAGTTGTAAATGCTCTTAGAGAAAAGAGGCTGAAACTTGATTCTGAGAATGATAAAGGGGAAATGATCTACTTAATATTTGATAACTTTGAACTACTTCGCACATGGGACAAGAGTTCTAACATTGTCTCAACACTTCTTCGAATCCATGAGATCTTAAAGATCCCTGAAGTTGGTATAATCTATATAAGTAGTTCTACTCCCGATTCATATTATTTGAGTACTGGTTCAATTGAGCCGATAACAGTATATTTTCCTGGCTATATATTAATGATGAATCAACCTAACCCAAAGCTGTACTCATCTTTTCTCAGGTATTTCAAATTGATAGAATTGGTTATTTGAGTGCTCTACAATTGTGTTTGCTCATTTAATAGTGTGATTCTCTTGTAGTGTGGTTCAAGTCATTTTTTAGAGTCACCAGACGAGTTGATGAGTTGTCAATGGCATTACAACCTCTATTTCAGAAGTACTGTGAACCTGTAACCGATCAATCTGTTATTCCAGATGAGGCTATGAAGAGTAGACTATTTGATAATCTTCAGCCATACTTGGGCGTTTCACTGAATGAAGTATTCGTGGCCTTAAGCTGGTCTTCTCATCAATCTAAGGAAGAAGGAGATTGCCATAAGAAGGGAATTAGGAAACCAATTAAAAAAGGGGACTTCCAATGAAAGAAATATTACATCAGGACTCCGGACGTAGAGGAACGTGCGGAGGCCTATCGAATGGCGACACTTGTTTCCTCGCCCCGTCAGCAGCCACGTCAGCTCGCTTGTAACTCGCGTGACCCGGCCCGACCGAAACCCGGCTCGCTTTTAAAAAAAAACATTTTAAAAAATACAAAACGTTTCGTATTCATTAATACAAAACTTTTCGCAGTTCTTCACCGGCAATATTACTTCATCAGAGAAACCATATCCGGCGGCGAAATCAACTTCCGGCACTAGCTTCCTTCCTCCGAGAAACCCTAGCTTTGCCCGGCACGCAAGAGAGACAAGAATGGCGTCCAAAGGCTCGGTTAAATCAAGGTATGATGGTATCTTTCATTTTATTTTGAAATTAGGTTTCTTCAGTCCAAATAATTCCCAAGGCAAATTTTTGGAAACTAGAATAACAAAAGTCACCTTAAATTTTAAAAACACAGAGACAAAAATGTTTTATTCTTATGTTATTTATGTATTATTGATGTGTTATTCTGGTGTTATTCTTGTGTTATTCTTGTGTTATTCTTGCATTACTCTTGTGTTACCTTATCTAAGGTTTATTACATTGTTATTCATGTTGATTATTGTTGGGTTAACTTAATTGATGAGTTTACTCGTAATGTGTTATCGGTGTGTTATTCATGTATTATTCCCGTGTTATTCCCGTGTTATTCATGTTTTATTGATTTGTTATAGTTGTTGATGGATTTGTCTTTTGGTTTTTTTGTTAATGTCGTGTTATTGCTTCTGATATTGATAGCTTTTATCCTTGTGTTATTGTTTGGTTACCTTAGTTGATGTGAATAACACTCAAATATTACAACAATAACACATCAATAGCACATGTATAACAGATTTTTGACGTATTACTTTTTTTATTGTTTTATTACTGTGTTATTGAATTTGAAATTTTGATTAATGTGCGATTTTATATCTATTTTACAGGAATAATACAACAGTAATACATGAATAACACACCAATAACACAACTAACACAGTTTTAATGTGTTATGGATTGATGTGTTATTGTATTATTCCCTGTTATTTGTTTGTTATTCCCGTATATTTGTTGTCTAATATTCTTCATTGACTATAGCTTCACATGGGTACTGATACTGCGCTATTGTCTCTTCAACTTGCAGGATTATGAGTGCAAGGACCTTCAACTGTAGATGTCGTCCATCCTTAGTAAGGGGTGTATTGGATGGAGTGAGAGATCTCATCTCGTAGGAGACAATGAACAATCTTAGGGAGTCGTGGATGTTCACTTTCTTCGACATGCCACCAGTATCCCCGTGATAATGTATTGACTTTGCATATTCTAAGACGCTGGACAACGGTGAGGAAAGTCTTCAGAATGGGTGGTAAGGAGTTGAGATTAAACGCTGATCATGTCGCTCTGTTGATTGGCATGCCTAACAGAGAACAACCTGTTGTATGGGGGAAAGGTCCATTATACCGCTCCAGTGCACGACAAATAAAAGATCAAATGACAATTTTTTTTGGTAAAAGAGCCTCCAATCTTTCATTTGAACAGTTGACTCGCAATTTATATCGACTAACTTATTGTTGCCCACATGCAATTTCAATGTCCATGCGAACCTTGTCGGGCTTATACTTTGGATGCGTAGTTTTTCCCTCATATATCGGCTTTTCGCCATATGTGACATGGTAATCGACCAAGCGCACGGCATACACGAAATCGAGGGAGGACAAATCATTCGGCTACATTAAATGCTTTGTATTTCTTTTAACGGTGACGTAGTTGTACAATACATTACAACATATTATTAGTGAGTTTTATTTTGATTGTGTTTGCTAATTCGCATGATTTATTTTGGTGTTTGAAATCCTTAGTTATGGTTTTACTGAGCACACGTCCCTGTAACTCCAATCGCCCTCGATGCTCGACCTAGCATTTTGAGGTGGTCTACAAATCATAGGGTCGAAGTGGGCAACGCATTCTACAAGGCCTTCGGATGCTTGATCATGCTCGATGTAACTTGTTCACTGAATGAAGATAATATCTTCCGAATGCTTACACGTTCAAATTTATCGTAGTTAACGACGCATTTTCGCGGATTCGAGGACGTATAAACTTGCACTGCTCGCGGTATCCAGATCACGGACCACCCAGTCCTGCAAGGCCTCTACCACACCAGGATATGCCGGCAGGACCATCGTATGCCAGGGGTACAGCTGTGTCAAGTGAGATTACCCCGGTACCTGGGCATACTACCGGAAGTGTTAGTTTAGAAGCTTTATATGGCATTGTGGTTAGAACTGATGAAAAGATGGATACTGCGGTGGACACATTAGCCACTCCTAACAGCGATCGAACGAATTTAGTTGAAAGAAGTACCGAGAAGGTGGTCGAAAAGGAGAAGTCCAAAGAGCTAGTGGACGAAAGAGGACATTCGACATACCGAAACTTACTACCACTTTAAACGGCGACCTAGGGTCGTACATACGTATAATCCCGTCTACGATAGATGATCCTTCTGCATGCATCACGCTCGTAGATACGGAGGACCCCGTTGATGCCGTACATATGGAGGACCCCGTTGATACCGTACATATGTGAGGACCCCGTCGATACTCGTACATATGAGGACCCCCTCGAGTACTATTCATACGGAGGACCCCGTCGATCTCTTACGCACTACCGTATTCGATCGATACCGTACGCAGCAACATGTTGATATTAGGTACGCACAGGGCACTGCTGATGATATCGAGCAGGCCCAAGAGGCCGAGAAACAATAAGGGAGGAGCACGACGAAGATGTCGGTGATAAGAAAATCGATGAAGACCCGTCAAGTAGAAAGAACAATAAAGGGTGTCTCGATTCTCTATCCCTTTCGGTGAGCAGTGACATTCTTTTATGTACACATTGCTATACAATTCTATTTTGTTATATCACGAGCTTATTACATATTGTTATTCTAATTTGCAAGCTCGTCCGGTCACATTCGATGTAAATACTGAGTAATGTTAAGGTGATGCCCAAGAGGCCCATTTCATCGTACCGAAAAGCATCGTCGTAGTCAATGAAGCATCCGGAAGAGATTTCTACTTCTAGCTCTGATGGAAACAAATATGTGATTATCGTAAATACTTAATCACTCTAGCCAGACTTTAAAATGTATTATATAATGTTCTTACATTGTTAACATGTTTTATTATGCAGCATCACCAAATGGGAACAATCATTGATTATCCATCTAAATCACTGATACCACTTCAAATGCAGGAAGCAATAGATCAGTGCCTACTGAGATACGCTGCCCCGTTAGTACATCTCCACTGTCTACTTAAATATTGGCAGTTTTGTTGTAATTAACATAAAATATTTATGATCTACGCAGTAGTGACATTGTTCTTGATAAAGGCGGTATTGTAATTGAAAGAAAGGTCTTCGAAGATGTTCTGCTCAATAAGTGGTTTGGAAACGAACACGTCGACGTTTTTGCTGCCTTATTGCGCGAAAGAACTTTGAGAGCACCTCATTTATACCGGCCTTATCACTATGTTTCGGCATATTATCTAGTAATTTTTCTGTACTACTTAGCCATTACTCGTTTCTATTCGGCATTTCATTCACACTCAACGTAATAATTTCATGCAGATGCATAAGCCATATGGAAACAATAATATATTTGTTAGGCACATCACCAAACAGATCATGCTTGAGGTAAAGACCATTTTTTTCCCAATCATTAAGAATGAACATTGGATTTTGTTGGTCTTAGATTTAAAAGCAAGAAATCGGAGAATATACGACTCGCTGTCAAGCCCCATCCACAAGTCTTACGCTCAAGAAGGCCGTAGTGCATCGAACATTCTTATTGTTATATATCCTAAATGTATATGCGTGCCACTCCATTAACAATAGGTTGCATTCGTCTGCATCGATATGTTTGTTACAGATCGTGGCAATTTATTCAAAGCCAATATCAAGGGTTGGGGCGTATCAATTGTTAGGAATGTACCATCTCAGAGGAAGAGTTTTGATTGCGGCATGTTCGTGTGCAAGTACTTGGAGACGCTTGTACAATCTGCAAAAGTAAACTGGCATCAGCATTTCATCCTGCCAACGCATATGTTGATGCCAGTTTACTTTTGAGGACTGTACAAGCGTCTCGAAGTACTTGCACACGAACATGCCGCAATCAAAAATGTTCCTCTGAGATGGTAAATTCCTAACAATTGATACGCCCCAACCCTTGATATTGGCTTTGAATAAATTGCCACGATCTGTAACAAATATATCGATCTGGCAAGATGCAACAGTTTATTGTTAATGGAGTGGTACACATATACATTTAGGTTATATAACAATAAGAATGTTCGATGCACTTACGACTTCTTGAGCGTAAGACTTGTGGATGGGGTTTGGCAGCGAGTCGTATATTCTCCAATTTCTTGCTTGTAAATCTAAGACCAACAAAATCCAATGTTCATTCTTAATGATTGGGAAAAAATGGTCTTTACCTCATGCATGCTCTATTTGGTGATGTTCTTAACAAATATATTGTTGTTTCCATATGGCTTATGCATCTGCATGAAATTATTACGTTGAGTGTGAACGAAATACTGAATAGGAAACAGTAATGGCTAAGTAGTACAGAAAAATTACTAGATAATATGCCGAAACATAGTGATAAGGTCGGTATAAATGAGGTGCCCTCAAAGTTGACGTGTTCGTTTCCAAACCACTTATTGAGCAGAACATCTTCGAAGGCCTTTCTTTCAATTACAATACCGCCTTTATCAAGAACAACGTCACTACTGCGTAGATGATAAATATGTTAATTACAACAAAACTGCCAATATTTGAGTAGACAGTGGAGATGTACCTACGGGGCAGCGTATCTCAGTAGACACTGATCTATTGCTTCCTGCATTTGAAGTGGTATCAGTGATTTAGATGGATGATCAATGATTGTTCCCATTTAGCGAAGCTGCATAATAAAACATATTAATAATGTAAGAACATTATATAATACATTTTAAAGTCTGGCTAGAGTGATTAAGTATTTACGACAATCGCATATTCGTTTCCATCAGAGCTAGAAGTAGAATTCGCTTCTGCAGATGCTCCTTCAACTACAACCAATGCTTTTTCAGCTGCAAAATGGGCCTCTTGGGCATCACCTTCTGCACTATCAATATTTACATCGAATGTGACCGGACGAGCCTGCAAATTAGAATAACAATATGTAATAACTGTGATATAACAAAATAGAATTGTATAGCAATGTGTACATAAAAGAATGTCACGCTCACCGAAAGGGATAGAGAATCCAGAACACCCTTTATTGTTCTTTCTACTTCCGCAGGGTCTTCATCAATTTTCTTATCACCAACATCTTCGTCGTGCTCCTCCCTTATTGTTTCTACGGCCTCTTGGGCCTGCTCAATATCATCAACAGGTGTCTCTGTACGTACAATATCAACATGCGCTTCTGTCCGTACAGTATCAACAGAATCAGTAGTGCGTAAGAGATCAACGGGGTCCTCCATATGAACAGTATCAACGGGGTCCTCCATATGTACAGTATCAACGGGGTCCTCCATATGTACAGTATCAACGGGGTCCTCCATATGTACAGCATCAACAGGTTCTTCTGTATCTACAGCAGCAGCAGTCTGTAAAGGATCATCTATCTGTGCAGGATCATCTGTATGTACAACCCTAGGTCGCCGTTTAAAGTGGTAGTGAGTTTCTGGTATGTCGAATGTCCTCTTCCGTCCACTAACACTGGACTTCTCCTTTTCGACCACCTTCTCGGTACTTCTTTCAACTAACTTCTGTACAACTGCTGTTAGGGTGGCTAATGTGTCCACCACAGTATCCATCTTTTCATCCGTTCTAACCACAATGTCATATAAAGCTTCTAAACTAACACTTCCGGTAGTATGCCCAGGTACCGGGGTAATCTCACTTGACACAGCTGTACCCCTGGCATACGATGGTCTTGCCGGCATATCCTGGTGTGGTAGAGGCCTTGCAGGACTAGGTGGTCCGTGATCTGGATCTGCGAGCAGCTGCATTTCATCGTCCCTCAAATCCACAAAGCTGTCATTAACCTACAGTAAATTTGAACGTATCAGCATTCGGAAGATATTATCTTCATTCAATGAACAAGTTACCTGAGCATGATCAAGCATCCTGAAGGCCTCGTGAATATGTTGCCCACTCGGCCATGATTTGCAGGCCACCTCAAAATGCGAGGTTGAGCATCAGGGGCAGTTGGAGTTACCAGGGACGTGTGCTCGTAAAACCATAACTAAGGATTTCAAACACCAAAATAAATCATGCAGAATTAACAAACACAATCAAAATAAAACTACTAATAATATGTTGTAATGTATTGTACAACTACGTACCGTTAAAAGAAATACAAAGCCTTTAATGTAGCCCAATGATTTGTCCTCCCTCAAATTCGTGTATGTCGTGCTGACTTGGTCGATTACCATGTCACATATGGCAGCAAGCCAGTTATATGAGGGAAAAACTTCTACATCCAAAGTATAAGCAACAAGGTCTGCATGGACATTGAAATTACTTGTGGGCAACAATAAGTTAGTCAGTATAAATTGCAAGTACAACTGTTCAAATGGAAGATTGGAGGCTCTTTTTCCAAAAAAATTGTCATTTGATCCTTTATTTGTCGTGCACTGGAGCGGTATAATGGACCTTTCCCCATACAACAGGTTGTTCTCTATTCGGCATGCCAATCAACAGAGCGACATGGTCAGCGTTTAATCTCAACTCCTTACCACCCATTCTGAAGACTTTCCTCCTGTTGTCCCAGCATCTTAGAATATGCAAAGTCAATACATTATCCTGGGGATACGGTGGCATGTCAAAGAAAGTGAACATCCTCAACTCCCTAAGATTGTTCATTGTCTCCTCTGAGATGAGATCTCTCACTCCATCCAATACACCCCTCACTGCGGATGGACGACATATACAGTTGAAGGTCCTTGCACTCATAATCTTGCAAGTTGAAGAGACAATAGCACAGTATCAGTACCCATGCAAAGCTATAATCGATGAAGAATATTAGACAACAAATACACGGGAATAACAAACAATTACCAAGGAATAATACAGTAATAACACATCAATGCATAACACATTAAAACTGTGTTAGTGGTGTTGTTGGTGTGTTATTCATGTATTACTGTTGTATTACTTCTGCAAAATAGATATAAAATCGCACATTAATCAAAATTTCAAATTCAATAACACAGTAATAAAAGAATAAGAAAAAGTAGTACGTCAAAAATCTGTTATACATGTGCTATTGATGTGTTATTGTTGTAATATTTGAGTGTTATTCACATCAACTAAGGTAACCAAATAATAACACAAGGATAAAACATCAATATCAAAACAATAACACGACACTAACAAAAAAACCAAAGGACAAATCCATCAGCAACTATAACAAATCAATAAAACATGAATAACACAGGAATAATACATGAATAACACACCAATAACACATTACAAGTAAACTCATCAATTAAGTTAACCCAACAATAATCAACATGAATAACAATGTAATAAACATTAGATAAGGTAACACAAGAATAACACAAGAATAACACATCAATAATACATAAATAACACAAGAATAAGACATTTTTATCTCTGTGTTTTTAAAATTTAAGGTGACTTTTGTTATTCTAGTTTCCAAAAATTTGCCTTGGGAATTATTTGGACTGAAGAAACCTAATTTCAAAATAAAATGAAAGATATCATCATACCTTGATTTAACCAAGCCTTTGGACGCCATTCTCGTCTCTCTTGCGTGCCGGACAAAGCTAGGGTTTCTCCGAGGAAGGAAGCTAGTGCCGGAAGTAGATTTCGCCGCCGGATAGGGTTTCTCCGATGAAGTAATATTGCCGGTGAAGAACTACGAAACGTTTTGTATTAATGAATACGAAACGTTTTGTATTTTTGAAAATGTTTTTTTTTTTTGAAAAGCGAGCCGGGTTTCGGTCGGGTCGGGTCACGCGAGTTACAGGCGAGCTGACGTGGCTGCTGACGGGGCGAGGAAATAGGTGGCTCCATTTGATAGGCCTCTGCACGTTCCTCTACGTGCGGAGTTCTGATGTAATATTTCTTCCTTCCAATGACCTGGACTTTCATATGTCAATGTCATTGAAGTGGCTACTCCTCTCTGCATTTATTGCCTTAAGAAACCCTGCTACTCTCAATGCATCTTTGTTCGACTCTTCAGGAATTTTAATCAATCGAAAATGGAGAAAGTATTATGTTCATGATTTTAACATTCATATTCATCCCTTGCTCCTTTATATAGTCTTAAAACTTCTCTTTGCTTTCTTTGTTTGTTAATAGAAACTCACAAAAATCAATGGATCAAAAGGATAGCATGGCTGAAGAAATAATTTTGAAAGGACCTGGTAGCTTTCCTCTTGAAAGGTTGTCGGCAATTTTTCAATGTATTACCTCAGTTACTGAGGGCATGGCCGAAGAAGAAGAGCAGTTGGAAAGTAGTGCTGTCATTGATGGTGAAAATTTTGGTTTGACATCTGATGTTCTGTTACTGTTGTCTGCTCTCTGCAATGCTAATTTTATTTGCAAATGTAGTAGTTGCCCTTTAGAAGGCTGTACGAGATATCGATGTACTATTGATGAAGAAATGGCTGTTAAGGTCTGTTGTCTTTGAGTTGATTGAGCAATTTATTATGCATTTTACATTTGTATTGTTGATTTCTAGTGGATTTTCAGGTTGCAAGAAGTATAAACTTTCCCCTGTCGAGTTACCTTTATAGAAGATAGTTTTGGGGACGAGTATTATTTGCATCTTTTAGAGGTATGATTTCTTGAAATTTTTATATGCATGGTTGGAAATTTCGAACGGTGAATGTAAATTTATCTTCTAATCACCGTATCATCCCTTCTTATTTTTATATGTCTTTTAATACAGTGAAGCTTATGATTTTAAGGATTAGATTAAAGGTAATTGCTTTCAAAAGTTAGTCATGCAGATTTTTAGTGGTTTCACTGGTTTGATGCTATTCTGAGTTTATATCCTATTAGCAAATATTGTTAATTTTAATTGTATTTTTTATATGTTTGATATTCCTCTGAAATAGGAAATGATTAGATACTCATTTTTTCGTGTTGTAATGATTTAAAGTCTATTATATATAAAAGCAAAAAAATTTTCCTTATTTTTTTCAATTAATAGGAAGAACAAGTGCAATGCATGGGAAAAAATAAGAACAAAAAAAAAACTCTTGGCAGCTTTCATGAGCACTAGTAAAGAGCATTCTATCATGGCCATGATAGAGTCATTTAGTTGCCCGGTGATTTTATAGAATATGAAAAAGGATTGGCATAAGTAATAATTAATTTAAACATTTTTATTTTGGAAGTAGCAATTAATGGAGATATTTTGAAACAAATGTGTTTGGAAGTAGCAATTTCTTAGACTATTTTGATGAAAGCATACCAATGAAATTGGTAACCTAACTGATAATTTTAATGGCATTTACATAAAATGACAAGAAAAATTTTGTGCATAAATTTATGTAAGACCTGAAGTTGTTTGAATTAGCAGTGTGGTCAATTGAACACCAAATGCAATAATAATTGTTGGTGGGTTTGGTCAACATTTAGAATGTTAGTTTTAGACAAATTTGGTTTGATATGATATGAAAATCACATCCAGTGTATTGTAAGTGCTATACATAATTCGCGTGCAAGATTTGTTCTTTGCTTCAATGCGTAAGGTGAAGCAATGTTTTAGCTTGTAAGAAAATCATGAAATTTATGTCATATATGCACATACTGTATATTAAATAATTATTTCATTAATCAAATTTAAACAATAAATTATAATTTTTAACAAATTTAACTGTGCATTCAATAAAAACCCACATCTAAAAATACAAGAAAATAATTGAAGATACCAAGAATGAAGCGATGGAATAATACATAAAAATCAAATGATTGTGAGATCACGAAGAGATTGAGTGATGGAGGTGGTGTTGAGTTGGATATAGTGAATACGAGGCATTAGGAAGTGTGTAGAGGTTACATTAAGATCATACTTTAGAGGAATACTATGAGTGGGAGGTCATTAGAGTTAGCAATGAGAACCATTGATAAGCATATGAAAAACATGTATGGCAAGAGAGTGTGTAAAGGAGAAGCTGAGAAGCAAGTTGCTATAATGAGAAGAATAGAGAACTACTTGGCGACTATGAGAAGCAAGTAGCTCTATTGAGAAAGAATAGAGAACCAACAAGTAGTGACTGGGTGACTGTGAGAATGAATGATAAGTTAGTGCCCATTTTCTAGTTATGCTGCAATAGATATTGTCGAGATGTAACGGAGCTGTACATAGCTATGGAAATAAATTGGGAGAATCAATTTGTAATACCTTAATTTAAGGTAATTACAATTAATTTGGAATCCCTTAAATTAAGGGAATCAGAATTAATTAGTAATTCCTTAATTGAGAGAATTATTTAAATAGTTTCCTATTTCTTCGTCTTGTAAAACTCCTATTTAATACCATGTATTATCAATGTAAATCAAGGAAATACAAAATAATTTTCTCCCATCTCTGATTTCCCACATGGTATCAGAGACCTGGGAATTTGATTCTAGGGTTTCGCATTCTTCTTGAAACAGCCTTCATTGTTGTGCATCTCTTCTCTAAGTCGACGCCGGGTACGCTGAAGGCTTTTGAGTCGCGAACCTTCAGCTTCCGCAGCAGATCACGCGATCCTCGCCGAAGCCGAGCCTTGGCCGAACTCCATTTGCCGCGAAACCTCCTATGTTTTTCGCGAACCTTCCGCAGCAGAACCGCGGATCCGACGGAAAAAAAAACTGCCGCCTCTGCAAATCTCCGCTGCAGAAGCCGTCTCGCGTCGGCTCCTGCCGCAACTCGAAAAGCCCGCCGCGCGCCTATTCGTCCAGAATCTTTCGGCCACATCATCCTCTTCTTGGGTCGTTTCTCCGTGGTTCCTCGTCGTTCCTACGTCGGATAGTCGAAGTCCAAGTTGTCTCGTCTTTGTTCGTTCGAGGAAAGAACGAGGCCCCGACACTGAGTCTCTGCTCGACAGTTTGTTCGACGTCTCCCGCACGACGTCTCCCACACGACAGTTTTTTTCTTTCTGAGAAGGAGCGCGCTTCGCAGAGCAGCCTTCATTGCAGCTGTCCAGAAGCTGTGCGATCTCCAGCGATCCGCGTCGTCTCTTACCCGCGTCATCCAGGAACAGGAGCATCCTTAATTGTTGTGAATTTCTCTTCTCCACCATGTCAATGTTCAACAGTGAAGAAATTGAGTTGAGAAGCTTGTTGGGTTCTCTTGAGAAACCTTTTGGTACAGGTTCGATGGCTCTTTCAGGTAAACCTGTTTGCATGAATGTCTTAGACAAATTCTATGATCCAAATTCTTGGGTCATAGACTCCGGTGCTACAGACCATATGACCCCCACACCTCAACTCTTCCATTCCTATACCCCATGTCCAAGTAATAGAAAAATTGTCGTGGCCAATGACACTTTAGCTACTGTTGTAGGGATTGGATATATACATATCACACCTAGTCTTATCCTTAAAAACGTTCTCCATGTACCCAAACTGTCAACAAACCTTGTGTTCATTCAAAAGCTGACTCATGATCTCAAATGCTGTGCTATTTTTTACTCTTCTTATTGTGTTTTTAGGATCAGGACTCAGAGAAAAGGATTGGACTTGCTAAGGAAAGGAACGGTCTTTTCCACATTGAATTGTCACAGAAAATTAGGAGAAATTTGTCTTCATTTTTCCTAAGTTCCTCGAAAAAAGATGTTGACCCACAAATTTATATTATGATATTTTAATTTGATTGCAACGAAGCCAAAAACTTGACCCCGCTATATTATATGTATAGAATTGTAATTGTTTATGTTGTGGATGCTACGCAAGTATACGTATCGTATCAAGTAATACGGGGCTCTAGTGGAGTCCCAGTTATCGATCCCACGAGGAAAGAGAAAATTAAATAACGAGTTAATTTTAAAATAATAATAATAATAATAATAATAATAATAATATACGAAAATTTGGAATTCGAATTTAAGTGCAATAAAGTAAACTAATTATTTTAATTAGATAAATTAACTAAGAAGAAAATTAATACGAATTGCGAGTGCGGAAATAAAACTAATTGCTAAATAAGTCTTAACTATTCAGAAAAAGTATCTTTCCCCTTGTTTAGAAATTTAAATGATTGATGAATTTAAATAGATAATGTTAAGATATTGTGACAAATAGGAGTATTCCTATTCTTTATCCTTTGGTCCAGGTGTAAAGAATATTGACTAATCCTATGTTTGATTACTAAATCGC